>CAIGRT010080746.1:0-13484 GCA_903798405.1 Fraxinus platypoda | reverse complement strand
CAAAGAGAACACCACCTAAGTTTTTGACTAATAGGGCCCAAAAGGGGCTTAAGGTAAAGAGGGGAAATAATGCAAAATTAAAAAGAAAAAGAAAAAAAATGTATATTTAACTTTTGGAAGAGAAAGTGGTGCCCCTATTTGGTATTGATTAAAATATTAATTTAAATTTAAATCAGAATCAACAATCAATTTTAACCACACATTTTATGAAATCCACAACTTTTCAACTACACATTTCATCAGCTTTTATTAAAATCTACTAAAAATATAATTTTAATCCTATCAAATAGGGGTGTCTTCTTCCATTAAGAACAATCAAAATTTACTAAAATTTGATTTTTAACTAAACTAAACATGAAATTATTAAAAAAAAAAAATTACTGGAAGCGTCATCTAGGATTAAAGATAGTGATCCCAAAGTAACCAAACAATACTTCATACCTGATAAGCGTTATCTACTCGTTAATAGACGGTCTGGTACCGGTACCGGTACTGGTAATGCCTTTCGACATGACATCCACTAGAAATGTCTTCAACATCTAACAAGTTTTAGTTAATAGATCTCGTCCCATTCCAGACCATACACCATCCTGGAGATTTTCATTGTTGACTCAAACTACACAATACTCACCGAATTTCCTTTGAACTTCCACGATGGTTGCATATTTTGGACTAATAGCCTTTCTGCAGGGATACTCGGGTCCCAACGAAAAGCCTTGCATTTCTCCTGGAGTTGCCTCCCCTAACACACTTTCAATAAAACTAAGTTTACTACATCAACTTCATTTTTGTATCTAGTCTCTCTAAACTGCTTGCTAATGAAAAAATAAAGGCTTATCAAGAAGCCAAATTTTAATACAGAAATGCCTAACTAGAAGATATTCTTCCCTTTATTAAATAGTTTTAAACAATCAGAACATGTTATTCCTCAAAAGTAACATAAAATCATTTATCATCTAGAAAATCCAATACATATATCAAACATCTATTATTCCCAATTTCACCGTGGAAATGGTACCTGTAAAAATATTGGAGAATGGGGTACGTCTACAATTCCATATGGTAAAATATCAATCATTGACATTGCTTGAAATTAAAAGACAACGCTACATCAGTTACCATGGTGAAATCCTGTCGGAAGTTCTCATCCATCGAGTAACACATCACCAACACCTGCAAGAATGACTTCAGTTTAGAAATGTCAAATAACTACTGGAAATAGGTTAGTAATGTCTGCACACGCACATTTACGAAACTGAGACACGTTTTCTTAACATAAATGTCACCATTTAACTCGTCTATATCCGGCTTATATCACGACCGAAAACAAAAGTTGTCAACCAGTTGATGGCCACATAGAATCTGTTCCTCCAGCTTATGACACGAGTAAGATAAGCTGAGCGCCAAATAAACCAACTAGTAAATCCTGCTAGTGATAGACCCTTTTCATCCTGTTACAGAAGATTACTCACCAAGTCACTTCCAAAATGGTTTTAATAGCTAAAGAAAATATACAACAGAAATTACCTTGCTCTTCCTAAGATCCACAAGGGCCTTGTATCTCCCAATGGTTGCCATGCTTCCCATGTGCCTATAGACAAATGGAGCCCCAAAGTCCATTTCTTTTGCAGCATTTGCATGCCCTCCACCAGCTTTTCCTATACGGTTCAACGATTTTGCCAGATATTTCCCCTGCCGCTCTGCAACCTGATAGAAACCTTTTGATTTAGGGATACAGAAGAACATTAAGAACCCGAGAAACAGAACACCTATCTGAATAATGCACTTGTGATTTCTTGATCCGAGATGTGCCATTTTGTAATTTAGGGGGGCAGGAAATAAAGGTTGACATTTATTTATTTAAACTGATCCCGTTGTCATTTTGTACCAACTTGTTATTTAATTCATGTTGATAATATAAAAGGATGTGATAATGAAATGCGCTCAAACTATTCAAAGAAAATTTAATTTCACTGTCCGAAAGAAGAATTTTGTGATCATTTCTCCATACAAAATAACATACAGATCAACATAGAAGCTGAAAGCCATTACTCAGCAAGACAACTTACGACGAATTGATATAAAATGAATTAGAGACTATGCAGAAGTCCAATAACTTAACAAGAGAACATTCAAGGTTCTCAATAACTTGCCTGGGCAAGAGCAGGAAGAACAGGCTTGCCTGTACTTTCAAGAAACCCACTACAGTCACCAATTGCAAACACATCTTGTGCAGAAGGGACTCGTAACCATTCATCAATTCCAATCCTGCAGTAACATAAAAAGTAGTCACCTTTCAGTTAAGGCAAATAAAGTTACAAACACATTGAAATGGATTTCAGTAAAATTAAATTACCCGGACCATTTTAGAAAATCAAGAAAATATGACGACAAGAAAGATAGTAATGAAGTAATTATCTAATTTAAAAAATGAACTGCCCTGTAATGACAAGCGATGAAGTCGCCACGAGAAACAGTCGATCACATAGATATTGAACTATATCACTGTGATTGTGATAGGTCAATCCATCTCTCCTTTTTTTTTTTTTTTCCTACATGGAGCAAACAAGTTCCAAGCTCTACACTAACATTATATTGGAGTAAAGGAAAAAAGAACAATAAAATGAGGAAAATATATAGGTTGATTAAGAGGTAAGTGCAGCAAAAAAAAAATGGAAAATGATCAGCAGCATCACAAGTAATTCGCACACAAACACCCAAATCATCCAATGCTACCCGTTGCACTCTGAACTTCTCTTCAAATACTTGCTGAGCTGACACATAGATTTACAACACTGAGGGGGTAGGAGCACCAAAAAAATTATAAAAGGAAAAAGTGTCCAAGACTTTCCTTTTGAAAGTTTTTGAGAAGTCAAGAGTTTGTTCTGAACAATTTACTGGAATATAAATTAGCAAAGAAGTGAGTGTATTGTTTAGTAGCACTTTATACCTTCCACCAGGGGCTTTGGGAATATCGAGGGAATTGACAAATGGTGAGGGGCCAACCCCTGTAGACCACACTAAGAGACCATATGGAATATCTGTGCCATCACTAAGAATAATCTTTTGAGGTTGGACATCCTTCACAATTCCACGGACAAGATGAACTCCTGACTGAGAGATTTATATATCAATACCGAATAGTCCCAAAAAATACATTAAAAATCAACTTAACATAGTTAAGAGATTTGAGGTTGAAGTTTAGTTTAATAGAATAATGCGCCTCCCATTTTTCTCAGAACACAAACAAACCCAAGACTTGGTGGTTTTTGCAAGCAAATCAGGAAAGGAGAAGCTAGAAAACTTGCATTAGAAAAACACGTGATGCAAACCACAAATAGTGGATGCCAGGTTTCCAAGGCACAACCATGTATTAGATCCATACTTTTATGCATAATTAACCAAACCAGAACAGGGGACAATATTTAAGCTATCATATCGCTCTCCTTAAAAGGCAGCTGCTGTTCTTATCATTAGATATTTACTTGTGGTCTATCAGTAGAAAAATGAGGTAAAACTTGTAGGCTGAATACACAACTGAAAAAAATCTCAATAAAATCTATAACCAAACCAAGACTATTGACATCAATAACACCAATAACTACAAAAATCCAAGACCACATTTTGGAGGGATAAATGTTGAATATTTTTCTCTTCATGAAATACATCACATCAAAGTGTGTTACGAATACGCAATAGAGAAAGTAAAAAGTGTGACAAGGGAAAATAACCAATTATATAAACGTCAGAGTCAGGTGTCTAAGTTGTGATTAAAATCTAAATGCTTATCCTGTACCTTGGTTAATTGTTTAATTGCATATGTTCTTAGGCGATCATCAAATGACGATAGTATCTCATTGGCCTGCAAGGTAGGAAAATGTTGCAGGTTAGCAAATACAATTCAGACATAAATGAGTTTGTACTGCAGGTTTGCAGAAGAGAGCAACTTTAACTCAGATATAGCAGAGAGCAAAGGTAACAACAGAGATGTTGATACAGCAATTTTTGTGATGCTAACCTCAACCAAAGTAACACGAATATAATGTTTCACATGCGCATATGTTTGACGAACATCCTTCATAATAAAGTCACTAAGTTCGCCACTGAACTCAACTCCAGTAGGACCACCTCCAACAACAACACAGTGCAAGAGCCTACGCTTTTCTTCATCAGTAACTCCTGTCACAATCCAGAATTACACAACATATTTCATTTCCTATGGATCAATTCACAATTGAACAATTAATGTTTTCTATACCTGGCACATCAGACAACATGAGGTTTAGTAGTAGTTTCCTCCTGATTTCTTGAGCATGATGAACTTCACGGAGAAAAATTGCATGTTCTTTTGCACCTTTAATTCCAAATGTAGAAGCTTCTGCTCCAGAAGCAATTACTAACTTATCATATGAGATTTTGAAGCTCCGAGGATCTAAGGTATCTACTCCATCAGTCACAGTTTGACAATGAACCTAACATCATGTGTTGATATTTCATAATTAATGCAATATTTAAAGCAAAAAAAATCACAATAAGGAAATATCAATTAGCAGGGTGAGCTCATACTACTGAATTCAATTGACATGACATTTGATGATATCCATTTCTTTCAAACACAAGTTGTGCTAATGATATGACTGAACGCAATATTTTGCTACAACTAAAAACATAATCTATTGTGCCATATATTTTCATAACCGAATATAGTAGCAGAGCTTCCCAACATATTAATGATGTAAGTATGTAACATAAAGGTCGGGTGGAATAACCAGACCAGAGGAGTTGGGCAGAAATAGATGGGAGAATGAGAATATGGGATAGTGGTGGGGACATTGAATGCTGGTGGAGAATGGGGAGGAATAGGTGGCGACGGTGGAGAGGTTGGCAAGAATGATGTTTACATTTATTTATTTTTTATTCTTTTTACTTATCTATTTATAAATTTTTCACTGGAAGTAAGAGTTCTCCTAACTGTTATAAAGAAGCCATGCCTCTTTATAACAGTAAAGTGGACAGAAACCGTCTACTTGGACTAAGGTTCACAAACTTGAAAGGTTAGGATGACTTTTGCCAAAAACTAGGTTGCAACCAATGTATTACAACCCGAATAGGTTGGATTTTCCAGATCCATTATTGAGTTCCTAACTTTCAACCACCCCTGGAACAAAGATTAATAATCTTGATGTTGCAAAAATGCTCTTATTGCTATGTCTTATTCAAAACATACACTTTTAGGAAAATATTTTCAGGGTGGTTAGACACGTTCATGAAATTAGCTTATTGAAGTGAACTTATAGGAATAAGTTAGTCACGTTCTCATAGAATGTGTCTCTTATGAGCATACCAACATGAGTATATACTGTAAGATTTAATTTTTGAAACTAGGCTACGTGTTTAGAGATTTTACATTAAAGAAATTTTGTTCATAAAATATTTTTTACTCGTAATATTTTCCTAGCATTATGAGTGAATGCGAGTGTATTTCAACTAAATGAACATGCCAATTAGAGTCGGGAATATCATCCCCATTGGTAAAAGATTAACACTAACAAATACAGATACAAAACTTATTATATGCATTTGTTTTATAGTTTTGATGGTGTCCATGGTCTTTGGCTTGGAATATAAGAATTCCAAAGAAACAGATTTCTGAACAAGAAAATGAAAAACAATGAAAGGGCACATTACACGTATGCTCCCTTTCTACTATATAAGAAATAATTGATTTTTTTTTTAAATGGCCTTCTTAGTCTAGTTTAAAAGACAACGATTTTATCTAAAATGTCTTCATTATCTTTCCAGGCCTTTGTCTTTTTTAAAATAATTAAATGGACCCCAACCAGTCAAATTAACAACCGTCGGGCCAAATGGACCCCCACTTTTAACTCTCTTCAAAGAATCACACACAAGTCTTCCTCTGATGGTGTTCTATCATGGCTCATTGGCAGGTGGCTGGGTTGGATGTTGGGGGGTGTCGGATGCAGGTGGATAGTATGAGGGTGCAGGGGTTCAAGTGGTTGCGGTAGCAGTGTGAAGAAGATATGATAACAGTATTTTTAAGATTTTAAGTACTGTAGGGTTAATTTTAAGAGCATGTTTGGCTAAGCTTAAAATCCAATTAAAATTGAAAATATAGCCGTTATTGGATCTCACTCGTCTAATAAAAGTCAACAATAACGACTAATTTTTCAATTTTAATGCGATTTTAATCTCTACCGAACACGCTCTAAGAATTTTGAAAAGTTGAGTCCTATTTTCATAACGTCCCTTCACTTTTAAGACTTTTTGATAATTCCCTCGTGATTTGTGAACATTTATTACCTTGTGTAGATTGTGAAAACCTAGTTAGTATACCATCCCATTTTTAAAGGTTAGTTGGAGAGAAAAATGAAATTAAGTCTTCTTTTTCAAATTATGTAAAAGGTACCTCTCTTTCTGTCAAAATTCCGGTCAGCATCCCCCTTCCAACTACTTATTAATCAAAAACTCTTTCAATTCCATATTTCTACTGAAAAAACTGACTTGGGCATTGGAATGCTTCCGGTCGGCATCCCCCTTCCAGTGACCTAGCATTCTAACATTTTTCTTGTAAGTAGAGTTGAACAGGATCTGTTGATGTGTAGCTAGCTACGAGCAATTTTTTGCATGATACTAATCATTATACCTTCTCAAAGTCTTCAATAGTGTGAGTCATTCCTAAAGTGGTGTATCTCATATAGAAAAATAATACTAATTCAAATTTCAATTTTTACGGAATCAACCATCCTTTTAACCTATGCTAACGAATGGCATAAGGTTCTTTCACTTTATGTCATGCATCAAGAAAAAGGTTAATACCAGTCCTATAAGTCTATAACCATGGGCATAATCTCGCGTTGCTCCATAAAGAAAGGTGAAAAGAAAAAGATACTCTTTATGTGTTCAGCAATACAATAAACAAAATTTTAGTACCTCGTGGTTCTGAAAATCTGCACGGGTACAGTTAGAAAGGAAGAAATAAGAACCGGGTTCACGAGAAATTGCAGGCTGGATCCTTCCAATGGGTTCGGCAACAGACCGGAACTCGAGAGTGCCAACGCAAGTGGAAGCTAACAGAGGAGTAAACACCATGTGGTTTCTCGGTGATACACAAACGACATCGTAGATCTTGGTGTCGATGTCCTTAATAAGCCTGCACCCGGCCCATCCTGAACCCAACACCACCACCCTCGGCTTCTCGCCCCCCTTGGTGGGCCCCATCCCAGCATATTTATTAGTGGAATTATCAACAGTCGCCGGAGACTGAGACTCGGTGCTGAATTGCAATAATCGAGTTAGTGATGGTGGTGTAAATGTCGGTTTAACTGATGATTGCCTCGTGAAATTGGCGGATAATTGGATGAAATTTCTCAACCAAGGCATGATTTCAAGTATATTTTATGGTAATTATATGTGGGTTTACTATGAAAATTTAAGAGAAACTATCCTCCGGAAAAGCTGGGTCAAGTGTAGAGGTACGGTCGATCTGACGAGTTCAGTTTGAGTAGATGGGTGCCTGGTTCCGGCGGCGGGACAGGTGGCATCTTGGATTTTTACGAGTCGCACCACAATATTGACGTGGGATGGATGTCCAATTTCGTCTTGAAAAATGCTATGCTTACATTCTTAGTACACAAAATTAATACATTGTGGGACCCAGACACACGTGAGAGGGTTGTGTAGGAAATTGTGTACCAAGTGTATACAAGTAGCAATTTTGTTTCGTCTGTGTGCAGATGAGTTTACAATTTACAGATGAAGATGAAAACCATGAAATGATTTGTTTTTTTAATTTTTTTTTTTTCCAAACATTACTTGTAGAAATTTAAAAAAATAATCAATTCTATAGAAATGTAAAATAAGAAAAAAAAAACGGCAGAATTGGGTTTGATTTCATATAATAATAATATATTCCCTCCGTCCTACAAAAATATAATTGTTTCCATTTTTACACAGATTAAAAAATATATATTTAATATAGTTAAAAATATAAATTTTTCTTTCATTTTTTATAATGTACCTCAACATTAAATAATGATTTAAATATGAATAGTTTATATTTGTCGATAACGAGATACGTAGATATATTAAAAAACTAAAAAATCAATTATATTATTAACAAAGAAAGTAACATATAATTTGAGACATGCGAAAAATGAAAGAAAGTTTATCTTTATGGGACGAAGAGAGTATAAAAAGTGAGATCGAGAATACGAGGTAAAAGGATGTGGTTTGAGTTTTCGTGTTTAAAGAAGGAGAGAGCGGTATAATTAAAGGACAATGAATAGCAATAAATTCAATCTTTCAGTTAATGGAGTTTTGAGCTTGAGCGACGGATGTACCGTGGATAACAATCTAACCAATAGAATTTTGAGCTTGAGCGACGGAAGAAATCCATCGTTCAAGCCATTTTTTTTGGTAGTGAGTCCGTATCCAACTTGAATTTGTCTTTTTCGTTGTAGGAGACACTTCAACAAATAGATAAGATTCAATCCAATAATCTTTTTTTCTTTTTTCTCATTTTTGTAGCATCCAATCCTATATTCGTAATTTCGTGTAATTAAAAAAATTTATGTTTGGAAAAATAGATTCAATCTTGGCATGTTCATGAATTTGATCAAACTATTTCAACCACCCTTCTTTTAAGTATTCGGCCAAGTCTATATAGAGTCAAATTGATACAACATCTACTTAGTTTAGGCCTCTCTTTAAGGAAAATGGAGTGTTGGTATAAATTTGAGAAGGAAAAAAAATCGAAATGATCATACCTTAATGTTATCTTTTCTAAAAATATTAAATTTTGAGATTTCTTTTCGAAATTTCAAATCATAATTCAATATAATTTTAAATAAAAATGGATAATAATTGATTTCTACAAGATACATACGTGACCCTAATGGTTCGTTATTACTTATTTGTCATAATTCGAAATTACCGTCATATAAAAATAGATAATAATTGATTATTATTATTATTAAAGATTAAATTGATATTTATCTCTCCCCCTCATGTGCCTATCCTAGAACCAACTAGATATTTATAACGAGCACTATTTTTAGTTCCCTGTAAATAACGAAATCAAAAATGTTGGGATTCAACATGACGTACACGTACTCGCTGTCACAAACATAAATAGTTTATTAATGATCACCGATCACAATCTCCATTGATTATTCTTGTCGTACGAATATTCTTCATGTCAAATAAATATTCATGACACAATAAGAAATTATTTTACTATTGATCTTAAAACAGGTGTGTGCCTATCACACTAGGGATTGTTTGAAACTCTTAGATGTATGTTTGTATAGTTTATTATGGCTCATTATATGTTCTTCATGGTAATTGTTAAGTATTTGAATTATAGCCATATATGTAACTCATACTTATCTTTGACTGACATTCAATGACTTTATCATCTTACACAATGCTATCAATATTCATTCATTGCTTGTACAAAACAGTCTCATTTGTGACCTACCTAAAAAATATGAAAGAATGGAACGATACGAGTGTTAAGGGATAAAATCTCACATCAAATAAAGATGTAAACATAAATCAACTTATAAAAGATTGTGTTACTCTTCTTAATAAGTTTGACATTTTAAGATGGAACCTAAATTCTTAACAACGAGAGCGTGTTATGTGATTGTGATTATCTTGATTGCAGTATAACTGGGGTTATGCGCGACTTTACTTGCGTGATTGTAGGAAGGTGATTGTGTATACATGACATGTGATAACTGTGGTTTGACATGTTTAGAAAGTGTAACCTTTCTAAATCACACATGTGACTTATGTGTTGCGACTATAAAACTTGATTAAAAGTTGTGTTTTGTTAACATTAACCTAAATTGACCTATGTAATTCATGCATGTGACTCATGTCACTTGTACGACTTTTCTCCAAAGCTACACCATACATATGACCCTATAATTTGTCAAATTTCTCTCTTCAAAACATATAGTCCCGGTGGAGATTAAAATCAGATTTTTGGTAAATTTTGATAGAAATTGATGAAATATGTGGTTAAAAAATTGTAAGTCTCATAAAATGTGTGGTTAAAATTAATTATTGATTTTGACTTAAAATTTTAATTGAATTTTAATCCAAACCAAACAGGGGCTTAATAAAGTGAAGGATATCAATATTTAAAAAGAGAAATGAGTTAAAATTTTGCACAGTTAATGGGATTTCGAGTAAACTAAAAATAATTTTAAATTAAAAAATACCTAATTTTTGCATAGAATAAATTTTATACCTGATTTCTTATTGTATAAATATAAAAACATGGTTCCATGTAGTTTTCTCTTTGTGAAATCAAATCTAAGCACGATAAAGAAGATATCACTCAGTATTTAGTTCATTATTAGAGCATCTACAGTGCATTATCGGTAAAGGTCGCTAATAAATAGAAATTTTTTTAGTCATATGATATTGATATCTAATGAATGGACAATTTCTACTCCGATTGGTTTTATCTATTACTTAAATTTCATCCAATAAATATTTAATAAGACCGAGAACAAAAGAGAGAGAAAATAACATTCACGAGAAAGAAAGAGAAAAAGAGAGAACATTTATATTGTTGGCTCGCTCCGTCTAACCGAGCCTCTTTATGTATAAAATATTATTCGTAATGTCAATATTTTTCTTGTCACGTCGGTTGGATGAAGTCATATTGAGGTTGCATCAGAGAATTCTTTTTTAACAATGTATATTTTGCATTACTCTTTTTGCTTACAATCCACGGTAACATTGAAATGTAAAATGACGAAGTATTTTTCTTTCTCTTCTCTTTTTTGCCATGCAATACTTGCTAAAATTTAGACATTGTATAGCAATTATTTAATTTATATGGAAAAAATTCGATTTTTCACAATCAACCGATTTTTGAGTCTAAACGACAGAAAAGTTTTTTACTTGATTACGATAAGGTCGACCACTTGGCTCACTACCTTTCGGAATGGATCCCTCGAGACATCCAAAATAGATGACATGACTCTGAAAGGCATCGAGGTACATGATTGATCTATCGAGTGCATTAGCAACCACGAACATGAGAGAAACCCATCAATGCCCAGTGGTCAAGTTATAGAACCTAGTCAATTTGGAGACCTACATGGCAAGTGTGACCATTCCCCTCAAGTCGCAGAGACATAAAACAAGCATCCTCTTCGAGAATAACCATCGGACAATATCAAAACATCATACTCTCTAGATTCTCACCATAAAATCAAGAAATCCTAAGGGCGTGTCCTCTCCGTACATTACCATCTCTAGGGACACGTCATCATGATCAAGGCCTATATTAAGCCCCCTCCTAAAGGAATAAGGTTGGAGAAATATTTTTAGTAGTACACATTACAATTTCTAATCTTTTCACAGATACACTTATTCTTACTATTTATCGCCACACTGGAGTGAATCGAGAATGAGATTCCCATCCTTTTTCAAGTCGAATCATCGTTTTGAAACTCAGACTCCGAATAGTTTGGAAGTTGTAGAGCATCGTCGTTGAAGCCACAATTTTTAGGAAGTAAGCCCATCTTGCACTGGAATTTGTCTTTTTCATTGCAATTCAATGAATAAATAAGATTTCGTTCCTATATTCGTGCAATTTAGAAATTTTAATATAAAAAAATTATGTTAAGAAATATAGAGGGGTGCTCGTGCTAATTGAGTGAATTTGTAACCTCGCCTCAAATTTGGTAAGTATTTAGTTAGAGCTTGTTTGGGAATGATTAAAATTCAATTAAAATTGAAAATATAATCGTTATTGGGTCCCGCTCGTCTAATAAAAGTCAACTCCAATAACTATATTTTCAATTTTAATCTGATTTTAATCCCTCCCAAACAAGCTCTTAATATCAACATAATAGATTGCAATTAAAATATTGTTTTGATCAAATTATAAGTTGTAGATTCAATTCCATACTAATTAATTCGGTCAAATTATTTCAATCACCTTCTTCAAATTACCTAAATTACAATAGTAACATGCTCGAAAATATTTCATATTACTGAAATATTTGACATGAAATTATAAATTGACAGTAATCGTAAGATTTGACTCTAAACTTTTGTTTTATTCAATAATGCATCGAACCAATTCATCTAAAAGTCCGTTTTGAAGAAAGTAATAATAGTTGATTTTTTGAAAAAAATAATAATAATAATAAACCAGAGATTAAACGTGTTTGTTGGAGCACTTTTTTTTTTTTTTTCTTTTAAATATTATTCTTGATTTTTTATAAACAATTATTTGGTCAACACGTTCAAGATGCTCTGTTGATAGGATGTGATCGGTCAAAGGATATTTATTTGTACTTTGGAACAAATTTATGGTCTCTTACTTATGGCTTTTTAACATTTCCATTCCTAGTAAGGATTCCTTCTTTCTCTTTAGCCATTACCTCAGAACCCATGTTTTAGAATCCCATCTGTCTCTATATATATCATCATCATCAATTCATTATTCAAACTCTGAGATAAAAATTTCCATGGCTGCAGAAGCCAGTTCATCAGACCCTTCTTCCTCAAATCTCAAAATCATTGTTCAGAATAACCCTTCAGATTCTCAGCTCACTGAACTCGGCATCAAATCTTGGCCCAAGTAAGTCTCTCTCTCACTCTCTCTCTCTCTCTCTCTCACTCTCACAAACACACTCTCCACGATAGAGCTGACAGGCAGAAAGACAAAGAGGGAAAGTTTTACTCTACTGTACATTATTTTCTACTTCGTTTCTTACAGATGGGGTTGCTCGCCGGGGAAATATCTGCTAAAATATGATGCACAAGAGACGTGCTATTTGCTGCGAGGGAAAGTGAAAGTGTACTCTAAAAATTCGTCGGAAGTGGTCGAATTCGGAGCCGGAGATCTTGTAGTTATTCCAAAGGGTTTGAGTTGCACTTGGGATGTATCTGTTGCAGTTGATAAACACTACAAGTTCGATGCATCATCATAATTATTGTGGCAGATTAACCTGTACGTTCTTGATTCAACGTTTCTTGTTTACTGGGATTAGTTAGTATATAGCAGTCATATGGGCCCGTTAGAAATTAAAACTGTTTGTACGTTTGAAAAGGAAATGTTCCTTTGACTGTTTGACTGGTCAACTCAACATATTTTTATCATGAAGCAAAAAGACGCATTTAAATAAACAGCATCTTATTTATTTATTTATTACAAGAAGCATCTTTAAATTTAGATAGTCAAAAAGTTTTATACATTTCAACAAACTTTGTTTTTTGCTTTTCTCAATAAACATTTATTAATTTTTTTTCCTATTTTATTTAACATAATTTTTTTATATGCCAATTGACCAATCAATTTAAATGTAGTTTGAATAGTTTTAGAAGTAGAGTATTAAAATATGTGATTTATTAAAAGCAAACTCACTCTCTATTAAGAAGTTTTTGTCTCTTGATCTCATTTTTAAACATAGACTCTCTAAAATGAAGAA
>CAIGRT010080723.1:0-15341 GCA_903798405.1 Fraxinus platypoda | reverse complement strand
AACTTACATGCTGGAACTGGGATTGACATGTAGTTTAATCCAAGAAATGAGAATAGACCTGCGCCCAAGCTCGCTTCTTTTGCCATTTCTGAGCGTGGTGATTTATTTTATATTATAAGATGAACATTCACGATCGTGCCTAGGTCGCGCCTTGCCTGCACACATTGTAGAAGAATATATTAGTACTTTGCCTCCAAAAAAAATTTTTCGGGGGCGCTTCCCCCGAACCCCCATGCCCCCCCGGTCCAACTACCTGGCTCCGCCCCTGCTGTTAATGTTGGTTCACTAAAAAATAGCCTTGCCTAGTCATTTGCATATATTTTGGAAAAGGCTAATTAGCACAAAACGTCACCACCTTCCAATATTTTGATGCAAAACGTCCATATATTTCATTTTTTGACAATTTCACCCTCACTTTCACATTTCATTGCGAAAAATGTCTTTCAATCCACCAACTGTCAAATACTCCGTCAACTCAACAAGAAATGCCATTTTTCTTTTCAAAAAAAGGGTAATATAGTGTCAACCCATTTAACCCTTTCATTTTCTCTTACGCGTGAAGGTTTCGTTGCGGTTTCTTCTTCAAAAAATATAATTTTTCTTCCATTTGTACAAGCTTTCCTCCTTTCTTCTCTAATCTGCTCTTCCCTCATCTCGTGGGTGTACAGTAGAAGCACGCCATGACTTTTTTTTTTCTTCCATTTGGGTCAATTTTAGTGAAAACGACCCAACTTTGCCCCCGACATACTACCTTTTCTCAGTCAATGCAATCGTTTAGACCTTAAAAAAAATGCATTTTTCCAATTTTCTTGGTTTCTTATAACCTTTTTTTACATCATATATAGAACTTGTATTATGCTTTCTCTCACATTTTTATACATATCCAGGAAGAGACAAGTGAATTGATAGACAAAACACATAAATACAACTTATGGACTCATTAAAGAATAATGTTATTTATCATTATGATGATGAAATATCGATGATGTGACAGTCTATGTGGAATAATGAAATTAGACAGATCAATTTTTATGAGAGAGGGTGAGGAGAGAGAGAAATGTGAAGGATAAGGGGTTGTTACATCACCAATATTTGATCTTCATAATGATAAATAACATTAGTCTACATTAAAACAACTGAGACTTAAACATAATGTATCATAAATATTTTGTATACAACTTTTAATCAAACTTATGTAGTACATAATGTAGATATTTGATGACAAATTGAATAGCTTAAAATTCTAACCTTCGGTCGTTTATACGAGGTGAAATAAGGTTCTTCTTGTAGAAATATGCCTTCACAATTTCTTCCATCCTTGTAAATGGCTAATGTTTGTGTCCATGTTAAAATAGTTGTTCAAAATTAATAAACTAGGCTTTGGAATGAGAAAATGATTTTGAGGCCAAAATTTTAGCCAATGCAGGGTTTGCCTTGCAAGTGATTTATTTATGCAACCACGTAGAACTAAAAAATAGTCGTTATGCAGTTTTTTGTTTGAAGTTTTTGGTGATTTTTGGTGAAAAGCTTGCAACTTTTCTGAATGTTTTGGTACTATTTCATAGGTGTTGATTGAAATCTATAAATACATGATAGATTATCATATCAACAAGATAATTCAACAAATTGAGATAAAATTTTCATTCCAAAATATAGAATTTACATTCTTCTCTTCAAATTCAAATTTCTTTTATAGAGCTCTTGAAGTTCCGATAGAAAACACTAAGTGATTAAGTATTTTATATTACAAGGCTTAATTAATCATTCAAATCATTTGCCAATATCCCTTTAAGCATCAAATTCAATTCGACAGGGGGTGAATATTATTTGAGGACAACGATATTCGTGTTTAAGCCTTCATCTTTATTCCGGCGTTCTTATTTTTGTTCTTTGTTTCTTCATCATCATTTTTTGTGTGGAATCTTTCTAAAGCAATCTCAAATAATATTCGACAATGGAGAACGAAACTACGATGGCGACGATCAAATTGATGAATCAAGTTCTTATCGATTTGATGAATTTCACAAGATGACAAGACAAGTTGAAGTTCCTTCTCATGGTGTTGAAGATCTTCTACATTCTTGATCCAGAATTGATACCACTTGAGGATCCAACGGATGATGATACCGAAGTCAAAAGAATGGAGAGACAAAAGCGTCAAGATGATGAATTCATATGCCGCGGTCATATTCTTAGTGCTCTATTCGATCGATTGTACAATCTCTACACAAATACTTCATCGGCAAAAGAAATATGAGATCTTTGGAAAACAAGTATAAAACCAAAGAAAAAGGTACTTGATAACATTCCCCCTTTCCCCAAGTACATGATTTACATGTTCTTTTCAACAGGTTGAAGGCGATCAAAATTGAAATCCCAGAATCTTTTCAAGTAGGAGCAAGCATTGCGAAACTCCCGAGAACTTGGAAAGAATATAAGAAGAAAATAATGCATAGTTCTGAAGATAATTCTTTGTAACAAGTGAAAAACATCTTTGAATTGAAGAAGAATCAAGGGCAAGAGATAAGAATGACAATTCTTATGAAGACACTTTAAAAGCCAATGCCATGGAGAAGACCGAAACTTCAAATAAATATAACAAGAGAAAACCTTTTAAAAACTTTAACAAGTTTAAGAAGAAATCTAACTGAGGTTGCCTTGTATGTGAGAAACTCGGACATTATGCAAAGGAATGTCTATACCAAAAGCAAAACAACTCCTAAGGAAGAGTGAACTCCATGAAAGAAGATAATATTGTGGCCACCGTAAGCGAGATCAATGTAATTAAGGCAAACATTCTTGATTAGTGGTATGATACATGTGCACCTGTACATGTATCATATGATAAGTCTTTATCCAAAACTTATCATGAAATTTATGGAGACCAAGAAATCCAAATGGGCAACGAGGTGCGATCTAAAGTAATTGGCTATAAGTCTTTATTCAAGACCTATTACGAAGTAGATGGAGATCAAGTGATTCAAATGGGTAACGAAGGACGCTCCAAAGTGGTAGGGAAAGGAAATGTAGAGATTAACTTCACTTCTGGGGAAAATCGTTACTTTAACAAATATACTACATATTCTTGAAACGAATAGGAACTTAGTTAGTGGTAATCTCTTAGAAAAATTGGGCATAAAAAGTGTTCATGAGTCCGGTAAATTGTATTATCCCTAAATGAGAAATTTGTTGGAAAATGCTATTATAGTGAAAGAATGGTCAAACTCTGTACTATTGACAAAATTATTAATAAAGTTGATTTTATTTATATTGTTGATTCATTTATTTTATGACATGCTAGATTATGTCACGTAGGTAAGAGTAAAGTGACTAAATATCATATAATAAAATGATGCATTTAAATGTAAAATATGTGTAGAATCTAAAATGACTAAGAAGCCTTATGAATGTGTAAATAGGACTTCTAATATTTTAGAATTAATTCATACGGATATATGTGAATTAAATGGTATGTTAACTAGATGTAGAAATATGTATTTTATTACCTTTATAGACGATCACTCTAGATATAATTATGCTTATTTAATGAAATATAAACATGAAACTTCTGATATGTTTAAAACATATAAAAATGAAGTAGAAAATCATTTAAGTAAGAAAATAAAAACTCTAAGAAGTGATTAAGGATGTGAATATTCTTCTAGTTATTTTAACTTTTATTGTGAGCAACAAGACATAATTCATCAATGTTCAGTACCGAGGACACCTAAACAAAATGGATTAGCTGAAAGGAAAAATAGAACTTTAGTTGAGATGATAAATGCTATGTTAACTTATGCTAAGTTGTCATTTAATTTATGAGGTAAAGTATTGAGTGCATGTAGGATATTAAATAGAATTATTTCTAAATATACAGATGTCTCTTCTTATGAATTGTGGAAAGGAAGAAAAACCTAAAATTGAATACTTCAAAGTGTGGGGGGTGTCTTGGATATTATAAGAACACGAACCCTAATAGAACCAAGTTGGGTCCAAGAGACATTAAATGTACCTTTGTTGGTTATGCTAGTAATATCAAATCATATAGATTGTTAAATTTGGAGACCAATGTAATAGTTGAATCAAGTGATGTCGAGTTCTTTGAAAATTCACTATTCTCGGATAGGGATACCTACAATGAGATCTCTAGTTTGAGTGGAATACAAGATGAAACATCTTTTAAGGATGTTCATGAATCTTTTGAACCACAAAGAAGCAAAAGAACTCGAATTGAGAAGTGTTTAGGACCGGATGAAATTGATTCTCAACTTATTTCGTTTTACCTATTAGAAGGAAATATGAAGAATGTTGTAAGAACAATTCCTTTCGTTATACAAGTGGAGACCGATCCTAAAACTTATAGAGAAGTTATGACTTCTCGTGATAGCATTTTTTGGAAAGATGCAATTAAAGGTGAAATAGATTCAATTATGTCTAATAATACATGAGAACTTGTTGATTTACCACCAGGAATCAAATCTATTGGATGTAAATGGGTGTTTAGGAGAAAATACAATGTTGATGGTTCTCTTAATACCTTTAAAACTAGATTAGTAGTTAAAGGGTATCGACAAAATGAAGGAATATATTATTTTGATACATATGTATCGGTAGCTAGAATAACTTCAATTAGGATTTTATTTGCATTAGTTTTTGTACATGACTTACATGTTCATCAAATGGATGTCAAGATGGCATTTTCAAATGGGAATCTCGATGAGGAGGTTTATATGGAACAATTCGACTGGTTTGCTCTACCCGAAAATGAAAATAAGGTGTGTAAATTAGTGAAATTGTTATATGGTCTAAAACAAGTATCTAAGAAATGAGATGAAAAATTTGAGTTAACTATTAATTCATTTAGTTTCATAAATAATAGTGTAGATAAATGTTTATATTTTAAAGTGTGTGATAAATATATAATCCTTATTTGCTTGTATGCAGTTTAATGCACAATACTAGACATAGTATTTGCAATTAATAAATTTAGTAGGTTCACTAGTAATTCGAGCAAGAAACATTGGAAGGCCTTTGGAATAGTTCTTAGCTATTTAAAGAAAATCAAGAACTTAAGTCTACAATATTCTAAATTCTTGGCTATATTAGAAGGATTTTCCGATACTAGTTGGATTTCTAGCACGAGTGAAAGTAAATCGACTTCAAGTTTGGTGTTTACTCTTGGAGGATGTGTTGTTTCTTGAAAATCAAAGTAACAAACATGTATTACACACTCAACTATGGAATCTGAATTTGTAGCGTTATCAAATACCGGGAAAGAAATTGAGTGGTTTAAGAATCTTCTTCATGAGATACCTTTTGGGATCGAAGGATACATTTTCGATATCTATTATATGTGATAGTCAGGTCACATTAGCAAATGTATACAATGAGGTATACAATGGAAAATCTAGACATATGAATTTAAAATATAACTGCATAAGAAAATTAATCGAGAGTGGAATAATTTCCCTAAATTATGTTAAGTCAATTGAAAATCTAGCGAATCCCTTAACTAAACCTCTAAATATAGATTTAGTAATATCTACTTCGAGTAGGTTGTGGTTGAAACTTTTAAAATAAAAGATTCACCAATGATGGCAACCCTACCTATCATTGACTTAACAAGTAATTCATGGGTTCAAAGGTCAACAACAAGTCATTCGATATGTGAATAGTTTCAACATTATAAATTCCGTGATAACCTTATCTTAATAATATAATGTTTGTTGTTACATGGATTAATGTTGAATTTTAAGTTCTTAATGAAGTTCAGTACCAAAGTACAAGTATCTCTAAAAGTAATAAAAATACTGAAAGAATTTTACTTAGATGCACTTCGAGGTTGTACCATCTTAGTAGAGAGTTAGAATTTCTCTCTTAAAAGTTCGTTGAATATGATAAGTATAAGGCCGTATTAGCGCTAAACGAGAGTGAGGAACTTGAGAACACGTGATACTTGTGTGTGTTCTTACATGTACTGCCTAAAAAATAATTGGCTCAAAGCTTTTTTGCTACCTTTAATTTCGACTTTACTTTGTTTGAGTTACACTATGGATAGATTTAAATCGAAAGATATCTAATCCTTATGTGATATTGTCACAATGAATAATTGGTTCAAAGTTTTTTTTTACATTTAATTTTGACTTTACTTTGTTTAAATTACACTATGGTTAGATTCAAATCGAAAGATATCGAATCCTTATGTATAAGTATTGTATATTTTAAATATGACATTTTACTGAATTTTGAACAAGTGGGGGATTGTTGAAATTGTTGTTCAAAATTAATAAAATAAGCTTTGGAACGAGAAAAGGATTTGGAGGCAAAAACTTTGGCCTCTTCACATGTAAACGTGCAGGGTTTATATATGACCTGCAAGTGATTTAACTATGCGATTGCATGGTTTGTTCTATACGGTCGTATAGAACTAAAAAATAGCCGTTAAGTTGGTTTTTTGTTTGAATTTTTTGGTGGCCTTTGGTGAAAAGTCATGAATTTTTTGGCACTATTTCGTGAGTGTTGATTGAGATTTATAAATATATGATAGATTATCATATCAATAAGATAATTCAACAACTTGAGATAAAATCTTTATTCCAAAATATAGAGTTTACATTCTTCCCTTCGTATTCAAATTTCTTCATTAGCGTTCTTGAAGTTTTGATAGAAAACATTAAGTGTTTAAGTGATTTCTATTACAAAGCTTGATATATCCTTCAAATTATTTGCCAATATCTCTTTAAGCATCAAATTCAATTTGAGGGGAGACAAGTATTATTTGAAGACAACGATATCCGTGTTTAAGCTTTCATATTTATTCCGGTGTTCTTATTTTTATTCTTTGTTTCTTCATCATATTTTTTTTCCTGTGGAATCTTTCTACAACATGTATGATTATATACACCATGATCGTATAGGGGCTTTCAAATTGAAGAACGGAAGTGATTACATGGATTCTTTCATCACCCATGTAACATAATGCCTCTTTTTTATTTCAAAAATAAAAAAAATTGGAGTTTTAGTCCTTGTTTGATTCCCATTATTTCCAAAATACATTTTTATCTATTCTTTTCAATTACACATTATGAATAGAATATTATTACACACAATTCTAAAACTTTTCTTTATTTTTTAACCACACATTTTTTATTAATATAATATTTCAAAATGCATTCTTAAAATAAAATGGGGGTCTAACATAGATTTTGATTAAAAAAAAAAAAAATGGTAAAATGGGTTGAAAAGTCGAAAAAAAATTGTAAATTTCATGAAATATATGGTTGAAAATGAATTGTAAAAAACGTGGGCGAACTGTAGGCTGAACACGCAAAGCTTTCCCATCTATAAACGCAACATCGGTGTATCTGAATCACAAATTGCTATTGATAGTGCAAACTCTCTGTATCATTTTATTTTATTTTAAAATACATATTTTTCTCTCTTCTTTTCAATACACCGTCTTCAATAAAATAATATCAACGTAAATTTAAAACTTTTCCTTATTTTTTAACCACATATTTTCCGTCAATCTCTTATTTCAAAATGCATTCTTACCATAAAATTGAGTTCAAACATGTACTTAGAGTGTGTTTGGTGCGTATTAAAATGAGAGAATGAATTTTTTTGAAGTGATGTGATAGAGAATATGTGGTTGAAAAAGAATGAAAAGTTATTGAAGTAATAGAAAATATTATTTTATTGAAAAATATGTGGTTGAAAATAAGTAGAAAAATGAGAATGAAAAAAATAATGTGGGTCAAACATAGGCTTAATCTATAAAATTGACCGGAGCAACTGCAATGCACTTACTTGTAGCATATGATTAACAAAATTTTGTTAAAGTCAAATTATTTTTTATCTACTGATTTAAAGTAGTATTTAGCGTTTGTCTGGATGCACTAAATTTTGTTGAAATTTAATTTTTCTATCACATTAAGTGGTCCCTGCTGATGCATTGCAAAGTCCATATCACCTTTTTCTACTCAACCGTACATATTAAAAGCAGCCACAATTGTTGACTGCATTCAACCAAAAATAGTGACCATCTAGGAACATTTTGCAAAGTTCAGTGACTATTTAGGGAAGTTTTGAAGTTTGGTGACCTCCTGAAAACTTTTGACAAAGTTCAATAACTATTTAGAGAATTAACTCGGATAAGTATAAAGCCATATTAGCGCTAAGCTAGAGTGAGGAACTTGAGAACACGTGATACTTGTGTATGTGTGTTCTTACCCATATTGTCACAAAAATAAATGGCTCAAAACTTTTTTGTTACCTTTAATTTCGACTTTACTTTTACTATGGTTAGATTTAAATCGAAAAATATCTCATCCATATGTATAAGTATTGTTTATTTTGAATATGAAATTTTATTGAATTTTGAACAAGTGGATGATTGTTGAAATTGTTGTTCAAAATCAATAAAATAAGCTTTGGAACGAGAAAAGGATTTGGAAGCCAAAACTTTGGCCTATGCGACTGCAAGGCTTTTGTGGCCGCGATCACATGTAAACGTGCAGGGTTCATATGCCTTGCAAGTCATTTAACTATGCGATCATATGGTTTGTTCTATACGGTCATATAGAAGTAAAAAATAATTGTTAGGTTGGTTTTTTGTTTGGATTTTTTAGTGGCTTTGTTGAAAAGTTTGCAACTTTTAGTGATTTTTTTGGCACTATTTCGTGGGTGTTGATTGAGATTTATAAATATATGATAGATTATCGTAGCAATAAGATAATTCAACAAATTGAGATAAAATATTTATTCCAAAATATAGAATTTACATTATTCCCTTCGTATTCAAATTTCTTCAATAGTGTTCTTGAAGTTTTGATAGAAAACGTTAACTGTTTAAGTGATTTCGATTACAAAGCTTGATTAAGCATCAAATTATCCTTCAAATTATTTGTCAATATCTCTTTAAGCATCAAATTCAATTTGAGAGGAGACAAGTATTATTTGAAGACAACGATATCCGTGTTTAAGCTTTCATCTTTATTCCAGTGTTCTTATTTTTATTCTTTGTTTCTTCATCATATTTTTTTTTCCTGTGGAATCTTTCTACAACATGTATGATTATATACACCATGATCGTATAGGGGCTTTCAAATTGAAGAACGATTACAAGGTTTATTTCATCACCCATGTAACATAATGCCTCTTTTTTATTTCAATAAAAATTAGAGTTTTAGTCCTTGTTTGATTCACATTATTTTCAAAATACATTTTTACATTTTTTGTTCAATTACACATTTTTCAATAAAATAATATTACACGTAAAATCAAAATTTTTCTTTATTTTTTAACTACACATTTTTCATTAATCTACTATTTCAAAATGTGTTCTNAAAAAAAAAAAAAAAAAAAGGTAAAATGTATGGTTGAAAAGTTGAAAAAAATTGTAATTTCATGAAATATGTGGTTGAAAATGAATTTTAAGAAACATGGGCGAACTACAGGTGAACACGCAAAGCTTTCCCATCTATAAACACAGAATCGGTGTATCTGAATCACAAATTGCTATTGATAGTGCAAACTCTCTGTATCTTGTTATTTTATTTTAAAATACATATTTTTCTCTCTTCTTTTCAATCACACCGTCTTCAATAAAATAATATTAACGCAAATTTAAAACTTTTCCTTATTTTTTAATCATATATTCTCCATCAATCTCTTATTTCAAAATGTATTCTTACAATAAAATTGAGTTGAAACAGGTACTTAATCTATAAAATTGACCGGAGCAACTGCAATGCACTTACTTTTATCGTATGATTAACAAAAATTTTGTTAAAGTCAAATTATTTTTTATCTACTGATTTAAAGTACTATTTAGCGTTGGTCTGGATGCACTAAATTTTGTTGAAATTTAATTTTTCTATCACATCAAGTGGTCCCTGCTGATACATTCAATTTGAATAATTTCTACAACGTGGCTACATTGCAAAGTCCATATCACCTTTTTCTACTCAACCGTACATATTAAAAGCAGCCACAATTGTTGACTGCATTCAACCAAAAATAGGGGCAATAAAGGCTAATGAAGACCATCTGTAGATAAAGTTACTGCATTCTAAAAAAAAATAAAAATGGATTGTATCAAAATTTGATAAATTTACTAAAAAAAAAAGCAGCACTAGGAGCATATAAACACTTGGAACACTAATAGAAAAATTGATTGTGAAGTGGTCCTTAATATGTCTCAAAAGTTAGAGACAATAGTTAGGCGAGAAATTGTTAGGAGACTTGATCACTACTTTTGTCAAAGATTGGGGACTAATTTGCAATTATCCTTTACATTTCTTACTTCCTTAGCCAATAGTGTTTTTTTTGCTATAATTCAATGAATAAATAATTAGTCATACTTTGACTAGTTGGAGGTAACATCACGTGTATATGGTAAGCTATTGGAGACTCCAGATCAAAACTCGTGGTAAGGGGAAATGAGTGGACATAAAAGGCTTCTAGATGTAGTGTAATGGAAATAAGACTTTTATACTACACATTTTGTCCCTGTAAGAATTAAAATTAAAATTTTAAATTTAATTAAATTAAAGTTGACAATTATTAAAATCACATATTTTATGAATTCTATAACTTTTCAACCATACATTTCATCAATTTTTATCAAAAGCTGCTAAAAATTTGATTTTAATTTACACCAAACCAAGAGACATTCTCATTGTATGACTCCTATGTACGTTAGGCCATGTTTTCTCGTCGTTATATTTCTTGTTCAGAAAATATGGCAGTCCAATGACCGGCTTGTTTTGTTGCTATTTTCCTAAATTTTGAAAATTGAGTTAGATTATTTTGGAAAAATGTATTTTGGAATAGTAGATTGATGTAGAATGTGTGGTTGAAAAAAAAAGAAAAAAAAGTTATTAATGTGATGAAAAATATTATTTTATTGAAGAATGTGTGGTTGAAAATGAGTAGAAGAATGAGAATGAAAATTTTAATGTTTACCAAACAGAGCATATATGACTTTCTTACTTACGATATTGCTTACGCTTGTTTATAAAGTTCTTCTTTGAAAATTGTTTTTGTAATGAATGTGTAGTTAAAAAGTATTGAAAACTATGAAAATGTGAAAAACAAATTTTTTTTTTTTTTGAAGACTGTTTGAACGAGTATTGAAGAGAAGTGATTCTCAAATAATTAAAATCAAACAAGGACTTAAAAAAAATTGTATTTCTCTTATATTCTGACTTATTGAGTATTATGAGTATGTTGAACTAGACCATATTGAATATAAATAAAAATGAAAAATAAGTTGAAAATCTTATTTGTTATATGGTAGAATATACTAATCCATTGATCACATATTACACATCATCTTGAAAACTTCATGGATGCATGCCCAATGTTTAAAGGGCTAGGATTCAACAAAGTAAATGCCTGAAATTCTCGATTATTTTCTAATATACTCATTTCTTGTTCATCCAAGGTGATCCAGGCTTCTACTCCAGTACCACATCTTGTGTCCATAAGAACGATTAGATTCATGAAAAAGGGGATGCTTGAATCCATACTGCTAACCCATACAGGTTTTCCCCACCCAAAATCAGCATCATAGAACCCTAATTTGCACCAACTGGTGAACCCAAAGCAATCTGCTGAACCATTAGAGACAAATTCTCCAATCTCTTTGAAATGCTTATACATCATGACGGAAGCTTCTGTACTCCTTAGTTTCTTCACATAATCAGCATCGATTTTCGATATAGATTTCGCTAACTGATGCACCAATGAAGGGAGTCCAATGGTTTCATTATTCTTGACAGTACTGCTGAATTTTGCACTTGCCATCCAAATCAGGTTTCCAATAGAATGTTCTGAAAATTTTGGGGCTGCTCTTTTTCGCAGATTTACGATGTGTGTGATCAAAGAAGGTTTCTTGGAACCACGTATTTTCTCTGATGCAGCCATTGTATATTTCCATATGAATGCAGAAATGGCCTCGACTCGAGTAGGATGCCTCACACTTGAGCTGGTAGTTGCCATTTCTTTGAGTTTTGCTATAGCCAAACCATCAAATACAAATCTCTTTGTAATGAACTCTCCTTTCTTGAAGACTGCACCCCACATGGCCATTGATCCATTTTTAAGCCTTAAATCATTAGCAGGGAAGAGGGAAGATGCAGAGAAATCGGGATACACTACTTTTTTGGATGAAGCAAAAGCTGCAGTAGCCCAACCTTTAAGGAACATGCTTAGTGCAGTTCCATCAAGAATTCTATGAGAAATACAAACGCCAATGGCGATTCCACCACATTCGAACACGTTGACTTGGATATTAGTCACACTAGTCCCTTCCAAGGGAAGAAACCGATTGATCAAATGAATTTCGGGGTGTTCAAGAAATTCGAAGAGATGAGATTTGATCCTTGTTGTGATATAGTAAGCCCCTTGATCATTACAATCAATTGACAGATCATCTTTGATTGTACCGGCAAGCGGATAAAATCGGGTTAAGATTTCTGATAGTGATTCTTTAAGAAGAAGAAGCCTTTTGAGGACTTGAGCATGGGGAGCAGAATCAGAATTGGGATAGAAAAGGACAATGGGAGCATAAGGAGCTGGAATAAGCTGATCTAAGAGGCAAAGCTTGAAGTTTCTAAGGTGATTTGGTATTGGTGAAGAGGGTTTAATTCTTTCTTTGGAAATGATTTCAATATCCATTGTGATCATTACTATTTTGCTTTGGAGAGAACAAGGGCAGACACACTTATATAGCACACATGATTAAGATAAGATCAAGAAAAGATGCTTTCAATGTTGTGCGTTTAGCAGGTAATCTACTTAAGACAAAATGGGAGTCCTTTTTCCAATTCCCGACCCATTGTGTTATTAATCTATTTCACCTAAAATCTTGAATTGTTATCGAATGATGTCTAATTAATTGATTAATGATATTTAGCACCACTAATTTTTAACATTTCTCTAGGTGACAACATAGATAACATTAAATGATAAGTAATGTTATTCATCACCACTCGTTTTAAGTATCAGTATATGTGACAATTATATGATATTAAATGGTAAATTCATTTAAACACAAATTCACATTATTCATATAATAAAACCTAGAAAATGTAGCCATTTAAATTAGAGCTCTAGCACTATTGGTGCTAGATATCATTATTATTAAATGGTGGATTCATTTAACTACAATGACACACGTCTATTTAATTTGAACTATCAAATAAGGTTACTTAGACTGATATTATAGCACCATTAAGAATAAACTCATGTTTGAGTCCCATTATTTAAAAACTTGGGTTCGTTTGGTTTGTGTCTCAATTCTTAGTTTTGAATTTTGAGTTCATTCTCAATTTTTTGTTTTAAGAGTTTATTTTGAGATTGCTAAAAACGTATTTTATTTGTCATTTTGAAAAATTATTTCTCAAAATAGAAAACTAAAAACATGTTTGGTTAGGGATGTTGAAAAATTGTTTTACGACATTTTATTTCATAAAATTTGATTATTCGGTGAAAATTGTACAATTTTGTTTTAATATATTATTAAGTAATATATGCATTTTATAGATGGTGAATCTTACAACATTTTTTTCTCACTATAAAAATAAAATAAAAATAAATATGAAATTGTAGAAAATAAAAATTAATTATGTGGATTGAGAATATTTTTATTTGTGTTCATTTAAATATTTTTTATACTTTTTATGTAAACAATCATCAATAGTTTGAACTATTTTTATTTTATTTTTTTTTATAGATTTTTTTATAACTTAGTTTTTTCAAAAAAAAAAATGTATTTTATATTTTTAGGACTTTTTAAAAAATTTAGTTTTTTTTAGAATTTTAGAATTATTTTTTTTCTATTTATTAATTTTTTTTGAATTAATTTTTTTAAATTTTAATTTTCAAAAATTTACAAATTTTATTTGCTAAAATTTATATCTATTTTTAATTTCTAATATTGTATTTAAATAAAATTTTATTTAAACTTTTATTTTTCATGATTGTTTTCAATTTTTTTTACTGAAAACACTCAAAATATCAAAAATTCATTTTGAGTTTTATATTATAATAATAAGTTTAATACTATTTTTGAAAATGCATTTTTAGAAATATCAGATCAAACACGCTTTTCAATTTTTTGCAAAAACTGAAAACCAAAAACAGCTTGAAAGTAGTAAAACAAACGTAACCTTATTTTTCTCTAATCTCATTATCAATTACACTTTTTTTTTTTCAAAAATATAATTTTACACGTAGACCCAATTTATTTTTCATTTATTTTATTCGCACATTTTTCAAAAAAATCACTATTACCAAATTTATTTTCCCAACAAATGGGTTCAAACAAATCTAAATAGCAATATATCTAGTTATATGTTCATAAAGCGAGAAGAATCTATGTAGGAGTGAGGGATTAATAGTGAAAGCATGTGAGTTAAGATTAATAAATAAGTATAATAATCTTGCTATACTATATTTTAGTTGACATTCTACTTTACATTATATTATTTGACACACAATTCAACTATTGATTTTTTCAATACTAAAAATAATCAATGATCTCGATTTTGTCGCATATTCGAAGTCATCCAAGGTCCATATAAATGTGAAAGTAGCATAATAAATAAGCATACATATTCTTCAAACTTTGTGCTTTACTAAAGAGAATATGGAATATGTTTATCTTATGCAATGGGTACTTTTCCTAATTCCTTTAATGTCCAATTTTTAGAAATGCCTTGTTTAAACTTTAAAGTCGTTCAAGAAAGATAAACTTTTTTTTTCCCACTAACACAGCTAGTCTTTGTTGAGATATTTATCTTTTACACAAATTCTTAATTTATTTTGGATGAAACCACTTGTACATTCGTATACATTGTGGCTTACACTCCATTGAGTTTAAAATTGTAATGGGTGGGAACCAGTGTTTTTTTTTTTAAACCGTCCAATGATATCAAGACACGTGTCACAATGTCAAACTTGTTGTCAAAGAAAATATACATTTAGTATGATTCATTTATTTTTAACCAAGTAGACGATAATTTCAAGGTGGTTCTAAAGGGGTCCCATCTTATCGAATTGTGAGATTTTTTGTCCTTAATAAAGGGAATAATACAATGCCGAACTGATTTGTTGTCAACTGGATAAAGTCATGTTGTTCGAAAATGTCCGGACGGCTAAAGGAGAGCCGTGCGTTAAAATACCTCTTCTTCTTTATTATTTTATTATTATTTTTAAACAATTAATTAGTTCAAGAGCAGTTTTCATATGCCATCACAACTATCTAAACTAACATCAGTCATTTGAGAACTGAGAACTGAATCTCTCTCCCAACCAAAACTTCTCCTCCTATA
>CAIGRT010080721.1:0-12739 GCA_903798405.1 Fraxinus platypoda | reverse complement strand
AATTCTACAGTAAATCAATTCTCATTTTCAACCACACATTCTTCAATAAAATAATATTTTCCATCACATCAATAATCTTATCTTCTTTTTCAACCACACATTTCCCATCATATCACTATTCAAAATCAATTCTTCCCTCAAAAATCTCTCCCAAACAAGCTATAAGTCAAATTAATCGAACTAATAAATATCCCATCAAAGAAAAACTCCAGCTAACTTGAACACAAAGGAAACCACGTCTTCTTCATATATTATATTGTGAATCTACATCACCAAACACACATTACTAAACACTTGTCTATGTAATGGTTTAAAATTAAAACATTCACAAGAAACACAACAAAAACTTATATAATTTTTGGGTTAAACGCCTACCCAACTTTACACTTGGTGTCACCAGGCTACTCAATTTGATTTTGTTTCACCACGACCACGACCACCCAACTTTATACTTCATATTACCAGACCATCCAATTTGATTTTATTTCACCATGACTAATCAATTTCATATATCGTTTCATCATGTGCACCCAATTTTAGATCACATTTCACCTTAGCCGCCTAAATTCTTTTCATAATTTTCATTAATTTTAAAAGGAGTAAAACGGTAACTTTGCATTATGAGCATGTTTGAGAGTGATTAAAATTCAATTAAAATTAAAAATATAGCCATTTTTGGGTCCCACTCGTCTAATAAAAGTCAACAATAACGGCTAGTTTTTCAATTTTAATCCGATTTTAATCTCTACCGAACACGCCCTATATATATAAAATAATTTTTTAAAAAAAAATTAAAATAAAAACTTATTTAATTTTTTTTAAATAAAATAAAAATTTATCTTTTTAAAAAAGTTCCTTAAAAAAAATAAAAACTTATTTAAAAAAAACGTTTTAAAAATAAAATAAAAACTTGTTTTAAAATAAACGTTTTTAAAATTAAAAAAAGTTTTATTTTTGTTTATTTTAATTTAATTTATATATACAATATAAAGCTACCGTTTTACTCCTTTTAAAATTAGTTAAAATGGTGAAAAGAAATTAGCTGAACATGGTGAAATGTTATATGAAATTCGATGGTCATTGTGAAACGTTATATGAAATTGAATGGTCATGACGATACTAAGTATAAAGTTGGGTGGCCATTTGTGAATTTAACCCTATAACTTTCTAATGTAGTGTAACAGTAACAATATGGCACATTTTATAGAAATTTTAGTAAAGGTCCCCAACTAATGCGGAAGATAACAAGTAGATCACTACTTTCTTTTTTTTGGTCCCTTATGGCTCACTTTTTAAGGGTAATACGGTCAAATAGTAGTTTCAATTAAGAAAAATGAAAAATAAAAGAGAGAATATAAAAATGCAAAGTAAAAGGAAAACATAAATAAATCTAACCCTAGCGCACAAGCTGCTTCTCCCTTCTTCCCACCCCTGCAACCTCGCCGCCCCTGAAGCCCCCTACTTCACTCTGACCTTCTTCCCCTAACCACTTTTCAATTTGACTGTAAAAGTAAGGCCCTTGTGGAATCCGAATATCCGAGGAAATTGAGCAAATTTGCCGATTGTTGGTTTGTTACCCAATCTTGAAGGATGCGACGTTCTAGATTCTTCTTGGTAGATCTGTACTTACAATTTGCTGCATAAACGAAATTTCTCGTCCGTTGCTTCCCATTTTGGGTCTTTGTAGGCATAGATTTGCAATTTGATCACTTCAAGATTGGGCAATGAACCATCAGTCGTCATATTTTTCCATGAGATACTGTGGCAAGACAAGAGCTTGGATAACATCCAAAAAACACTGGAGGGAATGGAGATGAATATCAATGTTCAAGCTGATGTAGAGTGACAAGATTGTGAATCAGCCCATGGGTTATCACTTTTTGCCAAGATATTTCTGTTTTTTCTTTTGTTCATGTTAAGTAATGGATTTTGTGAGAGATTTATGTGAAGACTTAAAACTTTGAAGTGTAACTTGTTCAATCAACCTAAACTACAACTTATGTAAAAGGCTTTCATACTTTTCTTACAAGCTGAGAGCAGTAGGATACCAACTTTTAGATCCAGGATAAAATATGTTGTTGGTAACTAAATTTATTGTCAAAAGTTTTATGGTATTTACAAACTTCTTTTTTTTTAACAAAACTGGCCTTAATTTTTTTTTTTTTTTTTTTTGAGTTTTGTTTAGTTGTTTTAGCAAAATGTCTGATGTGGAAGGCATGAATATGGACGCCTATTGATGTTAAAATTATGTCTTGTGCCGACTGGAATAACATAGTTTGTCTATTCGCTAATTAGCATAAACTTCAAGTAACAAAGATTTTTACCTTTTAAATTCTTCTTCGATGGACTCGAATTTGAAGACCTAAAGCCTGGTTTGTTCCTCTAGAACTTTTGTCGTTGAAGTTACAACAGATTCTAGAGTCATCCATTTTAATGATTTCAAGTGTTGATATATTTTCAAAATTCTAGAGGGATCTCTTCTAGGTGGATTCATTTCAAGTATTAAACATTGTAGTTGACAAAACTCCCCTACGTTGCTTCCCACTTTGGGTTGTGAAAGGCATACCTCTATCATCATTCTCTTTTCTTTCAGATTGAGATGGTTCCTATCAATAATTGTTACCTTGTTTTGCACTACCATTAACAAGAAAATTTGATGGGTAGCTATTGAATATATGATGAAAAATGATAGTGAGAATTGGAAATATATATGAATACAGAATACAAGGTAGAAAATCAATGAATTGAAAAATATAGATGGAAGAGAGAGAATGGTAAGTGGATTTTGAGTAGAGAAAAATAAATGAAGAAGACGGCCTACCTCATAATAATAGTCAGACCAATATAGAGTGAAACAGATACGTGTAAAGTGGAGTAATGTTTATCTTTGCTTACTTTGTTTATTATCTAAATTTGTTTTAGTAGTTGTGGGTTGCTTGCCTTTTGTTAATGTTTACAAGATAGATAGAGACAAATGCATATCCATTCAGTTATAGGGAGAAAGTGAGTGATGATGCAGGTACCCTTATTTCTTGGCGTCGTATGACTTTTCTATTAATGTTTTGTCAACTTGCCCGTTATAGTTTGAATCGAGGTCTTCAACTTGCTTACGCCAGTTGCTTGCGTATGCTTTCAATAGCTACGTTTACATTTTATCGTAGTGTTCTAGATCGTGTCTAAAATTTTGGCCACAGCAAGGTTTTTGGTCAAAGCAACCTTGGATTGAGAAGTTTAATCCTTAAGCCTTTTTTTTTGCACTCATTTGCCTCTTGATTATGTGAAACTGTTTTCTTGAATTATAATTCTTTATATGGGTCTCTTAAATAATTGCATGGCTGGATGTAGGAAATAATATGTGTATCGATTGATAAGCAGTCAAAAAGTTGATACGAGACTTAGAAAGAGTAGTGTTAAAGAAGATTTTGAATCATCTTGAAGTTTTTGATCGCGCAAATGGGTAGGCTTCAATAAGTTAAGTAGGGAATGAACTTTTTCCATAGTATTTTCATAAGTAACTGAACTTGCCATGTTTCAAATCGTGATAATCACACACACGATAATTCTGATCATGGCCATTTGACTTTTATAAATTGAAATATTTATTTTTTTAGTATTTATATGAGCACTTAAGTAGTTATAATTACGGTAAGTGATATTTTACCATAAAAATTGAAACTTATTGGACAATATCTTTTATCTGATTACAATAATGGTATATTAAGTTTTTATGACACCTCTAATAAAAAATGTGAGGTAATGAACCTTAGAACGTAGGGACTTGAATCTTGATCTGAAAGTAGTTTATAACTCTCATCTAGAATATAATGATAGACTCGTTCTCTATTTAATCTTTCAACTCTTTCGATTGGAAGTTAAAGATCGATCTTATCCTACAATTGCCATTGATTCTCTAAACCTTTCTTGAAGTCCTTATGATAGAATACTCTATACTTAGCCTTCCTCGTAAGGCTATGTACCATTCTAGAGTGTTACGGAAGATTATACAACTCTTCCAAATTGTTCCTACAAGCTTTGATTGTGCACACTCAAAAATTATCCCGAGCCTTTAGCCCAATAGCATTCTTCTTTTCTGCTCTTGTGGCACTCAGCCTTCGTTCTTTGCGTGCTCTTTGCAGTTTGCGCATTTGGTATACATGTTCTGTTTCTGTAATCAACTATTTATAAGTAATAGGTCGATGTAATCAACTTATAATACTTATTTAACCTATCAAAACTTTTCATAATGCAATTTTGTCTAGATTGTAAATTGTAAACAATACCCAAAGCTGCAAGCTCTTGTTGATATGCCGTTTTATACTTTGTATTATTTCTTATGTTTACTTTTAGATTTTCAGGATGAAAGTTTTTATGCAGTTCTACTAAAGAGACAAAAGTGTAAGAAGTAATTTGATTTGTAGTTGAAGATAAATAAATAGTACAGGCAATCAAGATACTCAAATGACTCTTGCCATTGAGGCCCTAGGGCTGAGCTGAGACGGAGACGGAGACGGTTGGATTGGCTCAAGGCATATTTTCAAAGGTTGAAAAATATTTTCCATGAGAAAATGGCAATCAAACACTCCAAAAGTTGGAATTTGTGTGGAAAATGCCATGTTTCATGGAAATTTTTCCAATCAAACACACCCTAAATGAGATTTTATTATTGTCCAAATTATTAATGATTAGAGGAGGATATTTCTATTTGATGGTCATCCCTTTATGTTTATTTATTCTCTCTTGTATGGAATGTTCCCATTTTTATATTTTCTCTAACATCACTTCCTAAAGTAATCTCTTAAATCTCAAATTGGCAATTAGCATAGGAGGATGGGTATCGAAGTGGAAACCCTCTCCATCTGCTATTTATATCTTCCCAAGAATAATTCTCTCTAGAAAATAGTATTCTTGGAAAGAGAGAATATTACCAAGTAAACGCCGTATTTGCAGAGGTCTGGTTTCGAGAGAACTTGAACTTGAAATTTTCTTCATTCATTTTGACTCTTAAATTGCAGGGAACCAAGTGAATTGCCAATAATCTCTTCTGAAAAATATGAGAATCTTGATAGTTATATTGCAGGAGTTTTCTTGCTTTCTTTTGTTCTTGAATAGTTGTTAAAGATATACTACGAATATTGTTGATCAACAAATTAATTATCAGTGTGATTTAAACAAAACAACCCATATTATTAAATCATGGGTGAGAAAAATTGTACAAAGCATAGAAGCTTACAGAAATCGTGGTACACGATAGCGTTGCCTTAATTATGTCCATTCTTATCTCAAAGACAACAAATCTAAAGACACCAAGAAAATGACAATCGGAATCACAAGTTTGCTCGTCCACTTGAACATAAGAAAGAAACAAATCTGAGCTCAAAAGCACGCATCTAAAGTAAGGACTGGACGGGTGTGTCTCTATCTCGAGGACTAATTGAACATCTATCAAATGATAGTCATACAAAGGATTACAAGATGAACATTGGCCTATTCATGCACTTTAGCGCGCTTTGAGGATGGTGATGTACCGTCAATATTTGCCTCAGAATTTCCAAGAACTCGAGTCTCCAGTGCTTTAAATTTCTCTTCAATAGCTTTAGAATTTTCTCCAGATGCTATGGATAAGTTAGATTGGTCACCTCCTGTTTTGCTGATACCTGCCTGTAATCCTGAATCATCTTTGCCAGGAGAAATTTGTACAGCACCCGTCAACTCTTTGATGGAGTTCTCTATAGTCGATGAAGTCCCCTCGAGCAAGTCAGCACCGGACTTGCATTGTTTCTCAAACATCATCTGGAGGTATCTCCCTTGTTCTTCTATTCGAAGCTGCAGATTTCTTTGAATCTGCAGAACAGAATATGATAAGCTGCAGATTTGACACTTATAACTCATCAAAGAACAGTGACCGTTTTGCTAAGATGGTTTCATTTAATGACTCCATGAAAGGGAAGATATGATCCCAATGTCGATAGTCGTAATGTTGAAGATTGATAGAAGAGACACAGGACTACAGCTTCATATTTGTACATGTTCACAGTTTCTACAATTGCAGGATGAAGGGCAACAAAGCAAGTATAATATCCTTAGTTTGTGCCACACGTCAATGTATGAATATTAGAAATCACGCTTCATGTCACAGCACATGTAAAGGCGTATATAATTGGAACATGTTTAAAACTTCTCATCTCATGCCTCTCGCCTCAAAAAATAGCATTTGATGATGACTGTTCAAATTGGAAAATATTCTATTATCAGTTCATACCTCAAGCTGTTCGTGCAGACGCTTTTGCACTTCCATTTGCAACCGCAATGCCTCTGTGATCTCGATTCCCCTATTTTCCAGTTACAGAAGTGTATAATCAGCATATATACGTATGGGACACAACAGACGGGGAAGCAACTCAATTAATTAGTTATAACAAGTCGAGCACCAACTTTTAGAAACGTTCCACATTTGTCCCCCATTCTGGTTCAAACTAAAATCAGAGCAGGAATATTTCCTAGTTCCAGGTTGTCCACGAGTAACAATGAACAAACCTCCAGCAACCAACATCATATTAATATCATGTAATTTAAGAAAGACAGGCACCACTAGTTTGATGAGAAACTAGATTTAAATGACCAAACGTGTCGTAATCATAACCATTTTCCATATTTCAACCTCTCCTTTCAAAGTTGTAGTTTCGTTTATTCTACTGGCGTGAGAAAATGAATATGTGGAGGCTTTCCTAGTCTAAAGTTCTTCAGAAATCAAAACCCAAAATAATGTCTCTTTAAATTTCAATTTCTAATCAGGATCCAAATAAAAACACTTCTACTACTTAGGTTGAGTAGATAATCATTATCCACAGGTCCCCACCATTTCAGAAACCATTTATCCGAGCTATTCACAAATTCAACTTGGTACAAAATACAGATGTCGTGTAAAAGAAGCCCCCCCCCCCCCCCCTTCAAACATTCCTATCACTGGAGAAACTGTGTGTAGCAAGAAAAACATACAATACAATAGAGGAAAAAAGCCTTAGGTCTGTCCTCCAAATTAAAGAAGCTGATTAGAGAAAAGTAGGATGAACATCCTTCATCAAGGAGTGAAAATCTCCAGGCAAACCAAGAAAATCAGAAGAAATGACTGCAATATAAGGAAGATAACTATAGTTTAAACTTTAAATTTAGGGAACATCGAAAGAATAAAAAAAATTTCCTTTCTCCTTTTGTTTTGGGTTGAGAGGGATGAGGGAGAGGGTTGTCGTATGAGTATCCAAAGCCAATTAGNTTGTCGTATGAGTATCCAAAGCCAATTAGAAGCTCCACCAATTGTCACATTTGTGATCATTATGTTCAACTCGAGCAGCCATATTTCCTTCACTCTCCAATACTTAGCATCTTGTTAACATCAGTGCCAAAACCCTTATGCATAAACAGAATAATGAAAAAACTAATAGTCTATTCTCTCTACTTAATTACAAGTGCATATTATTCACATTTAAGAAGTATAGACATCTGTTATTTTTGCACTTTAAAAAAATACCCGCACAGTATGTTATGCTCATATTTAAGTAAAAATAAATAAAAAATCCTAAATTGTGTAATAATGTTTGCAAGGGGTCATTCAAACTTACGTTTTCAAGTCCAAGGATGACAATTCTTCTACAGAAGGTAGTTTTTTCTCTGAAAATTCTGCAAAAGGAGAAAGGGGTTTCTTTCAAAGTGATGACCAAAACTTGCGGTTTCCTAAGATTCAGCATATCCAAAAAGCCATGAATATTAACCACACATGATTCTGAAGTAAGAATAAAACACTAGAGTTCATGATGATGTAAAACCACGGCTACCCATATAAACTCGCTGATTGGTACATACCTCTTGTCCAGTCATATATTACTTGATTAGGTGCAAGAAATCATAGTCTAAAAAGGGTCTGATCTAAAACTGAGGTTTTGGCTTTAGATATGATGCAGACAGTATAAAGAAACAACTTTGTTTCTTTGACCCAATTTGAGCAGCTCTACAAGACAGGTATCAACGGAAAACTCGAGTAATAGCAAGTGATTGAAAAAATTATCGACAAAATCTCGCTATGTACTCTAGGTTGGTAGTAAGTACAGTAGGGTAATTTTATCAGAGGCTTTTTACTTGTATAAAAGACAGCTCGTTCGGGCTATAGGGTCTATGAGTCAACATTGATTGTCCCACAATAGAACTTCCGAGCAATAATTCTAGCAAAGACTATCTTATTTAGTATTTAAATGACCATAGTTCTTTCTGTTACTTCTTGGCAAAGCTATCTTGTTATTGTCATGCTAGTTTAAGGACATATAAATAGTCATGTGAAGTTGTACCATCAAACTTAGATAACAACAAATTGAGAAACTTTCCCTCTATAATCGTAGAGTTTTCTTGCTGTTTTTATCAGCTCCAACAAACAAGAATAGCATGTCAGCCTTATATTTTACCATTTAACATATTTAAGGCTCAGACTTCAGAGTAGAGTTCAACCTGTTGAGTGCAGAAGTATAGGCTTTGTCATGACAAAAGCTTGTAAGTTATAATGTTTAATTAGCAAGGGTCCTTTCTGTTTTGGCCAGAAAATCAAAAGCATAGTTGAGATTCTTCAAATGCAAAAATAAATCCAATTTGAATTATGATGTGCCAACTACATGAAAGGAAAGAGAAAAACAACCAAACTAACTGAAAAGGCATTTGCTGCAGTTACAGAGAGAGTAAATATGCAAAATTGAAGAATTAAGTACACGGAAAATTTATGACTTTTTAAAAGTTTCAACTTCAAAACCAAGTCAATCGTTAAAAAATATTAGATTGATTAATTTGAAAACCAAGAAAGAAAGAAATTCATACGAACTAGTGACTACTTTAACTTATACACCAGCCATCTCCAGTATTTATCTTAAATTAGGACAAAGAACCAAAGAAGTAATGTAAATGTATACTAAAATTTGAGTAAAACTATAGCAAAAGGTGAAGCAGAAGTTGTTGCACACCTTCTGTTGTCTCTGGCTTGTATCTAGCTGTTCTGTACTTCTGAAGTTCAGGAAACAGATTCCATAAATAAATAGATGGCAGCCAGAGTCATCATTACAGGTCAAAATTGTTATGACGAAAGAACGAAACAAACCTGCAGGTGGCTTTTCACATGATAAATTGTCAAACTTTCAGCTTTCATTAGCTTCAGAACACCCTTGGGAGTAGCTCCTGGGATCATGAAGAATTATTAACGAGAGTAGTTGGCCAATATGTTATGATCAAATGATACTGAAGTAGAAAAGAAAGGAAATTACTTTCACTCCCACCAAGTTTGTTGACTGCTTCAACAAAGGCTTCGTGAAGTTCTGGAGTCCAACGCATGCGCTGTTTTACCGGAGCCACGTTTGCTGATGATGATTGAGCAACAGCTGTGTTAGTTTCTACAGGTGTATCTGGAGGCTGTTGGGGTATTTGGGACTGCTGCAATGAAAAATTTACTGGTTGTTTGGACATCAGCTGCTGCGTCTATATTACAAGAACAAAGAAAAAGCATACTATCCATTATCCATTATTGCCAGTGAAGAGAAACAAAAATGAAAAATGTAAAACCAAGCACACTTCAAAAGTCGTGCATGGAGAAAAACTTCAACCTTCAGTTCAACATTTGCATCAGCAAGAAGCTCATTCCAATCCGAGGTCAAAGGATCATTATCAGTAATAAGCTGGTCAGCCCATTCCTGCCAATCATTTCTTTTGCTAAGATCCTCGGATGAGATGCCAATGTCACCACTGTTCATACTATCTAGTTGACTACTATGGATTGAAGTACTAAACGAATAATCAAGAAAATCAGGCAGTGAATCTGGACACCAAGAAGATCTGTTATTTTCTTTGGTATATTGACTTGATGCTGTGGATTGAAGAATTCCAGAATCACAAGAATGAGGTAATGTAATTGATGTCCCACTATTTGCCGATTGAGAAATGAAAGGGGCTTGTCGTAGATGCTTTTCTTGCTTTGGGGTGGATGAAAAATGAAGATCACTAGAAAATCCTGAGGACGAAGAAAATATATGACCAACAACCCCACTGTTGGAAGACAAAGGTGAAAGGGCAGCTGGAGGATGTTGCATGAGTTCCCTCTCTGTGGAAACCTGCTGGAAGTCCCGTAACTTTGGATATTTCTCTTCAAAAGGGGTTGGATTAACAGGTAAAGTCCCTGATCCTCCACAGTTACCAAGATGTCTTGCACCTGATTTTTGAATAGATAAAGCTGGGCGTGCTTCCATATTTGCCTTGTGAGTAAATGATAAAAATTTAACTGAGAGCTAGCTTAATTTCTCTCCTCACTTAGAACACCTGCACCATAAGAATACCCATCAAACTCATACCTTGAATAAATTAACTGACAATGCATTAACAGTCTACTGAAACAGATGCACAGAAAAAAAAACACCTTCACTAATCTAGTTCGAAAGTTGTAGAAAGAGATCTTTAGATCTGCTCAGACAAGTCAACATTGAAAGATTAAAAACAAATTTGTGATGCCTCGCAAGGCATAATTTGTGAATTAGATTTGATCTTGCAAGGACTGAACAATCTTTGACATACAGGGACTTGACGTCCAATATTTTTATGTAGCCAAGTAAATATAAGGAAACTAAAGTTTGACATTTCTTCACATGATCCATCATAATAATACATGTCACTGAGCTTTAATGAATGACCATATGCCTACAAGTTTTATCTTCTGTTGTCGGGTACTGGAAACGAATGATGTATACTATTCGAAGACTGTGCCCTTATAATGGACTTATGAGAAAACACTTTGGTCATATTGCCTGGTCCATTTCCACCACAGAGCCATGGTGTTGAAAATCACTCAAACTTCTTAAAGCAGCCCAACTTGACAAAACTGACCGTCTAACTCAGTACTTAAAATTTGTTATTCAGAAATGATTTGTGGTGAAATTCTGGGCAGCTTGTCAGGAGCTGACAGCTAAGAGTGCTTTTTCAACAAATTAAAGAAACAGTGGTAGTTTTCAAAGAGCACAAGCACTAAACTCTTAGAGCTAATTTTGTTTCTCCTAGCTGCATTGTAATCATACGCAGTGCTAAGCTTTTCCTTGCATGAAATCAAACCTGAGGGTCACGATGTAATATGAAGGTAGATTAAACAGCATTGGCTTCAGACCACATTTCCACAAATCTCAAATAAGCAGAAGCAAGAAAACTGAATCAAACACTGTCAGCTGAGCTTGAAGAGGTATCAGACCATCTGTAGGGAACTCTGGTTTGTAATAAATAAGACTTCTATGCTTTCCAAAACTTGGTTTTTAGAAAAAAATGTATGGCTCAGAATGCACAATTTTTATGATTTGCATGTTTTTCTCTTTCTCAAAGTTTATGACTTAGTAGTAGACTTCCAAAAAGTCTGTAGCGAATGTGCAAGCATGCCTCTGTGAACTAGGAACCCGATCAGTTACCTATGGTCTCACCCCACTTATAACAAATGGGAACTTCTTAACAAAGTGCTCATAATATATAGATTCATCAAATTAAATTGAGAAAAACCTTGCCAATCATTGTAGGTTGCAGAATGGCGATTAAGACAAACTTCAAAGAATTATCATACGGTCGTCAGCTTAGAAAATATTAGAATACAGTACTAGTTTGTTAAAGTTAAATCTTGCATAGGCATGACATACCCACTGGCGCGTCAAATTCACCAGTAGCCTGCAACGATGCTCCCTCAACAGTTGATATTAAACATTTTGCCCTTTCTAATTTAAAAAATAGTAGCTTACTTGATGGCTTAGTGAAGGCCAAATTCAAACTTTATGCCTGATAGGACAAAAATTAATACCCGTGCATTGAGAGATTTCATGATTTTAGCTTAGCTAACATTTAAGAAAAGCTCCAAACCTGATCAGCTCCCATTTTTTGCAGACAAATCCCAGTCTTATACCGATAAAATCTTGCTACTATAATACTTTAAGCAGAACTAGACAACAAAAATCATACATGGAAACATATTTTGGCAAAAGGGAAAAATAATCAAATTCACGCAAAATTAGAAACAAATTCCCATGTGTTAATCCGAGCACAAAATCGTTATTTTCAATTGCATATCAGACGAAACCACTACCACGCACAAATCAAAAGATTAAAGAACCCCATAAAACTAAATCACTAAACTTCCAAAATGAAAACAAAATCGAAGATGAACATTCCAGGGGAAAAAAAATTAAAATTGAAAAGACATGAATTATGCAACGAAGATTCTTACCTAAAATGTCAAATCAATCACCAATTGCAAACCGAACAGCTCCATTCGACAATTTATGATATTAAAAATTCTTCAACGCACGGAAAGACGACAGTGCATAGATATACACGTATATGTATAGAAGCAAGTGCGTGTTTGCCGGCGGTTCCGTCACAGGCGGCGGCGAGTGGGAATTGTACGGTGACGCGTGCTCCTTTCCCTTGCTGTTGTTTGTTTGGCTTCGGCTTCTATAATAGTTTGTGCTCCAGGCAATGATTGTATCACGCGCACTGTGGCGCGTGTTTGGGAAATGGTTCCATTGTGTGTCAAATGTGCCGGGTTCCGGGTTCTCCGATAGGGTTATAAATTCTGATTTTTTGCAAAATATTTAAAATAAATTTCAATGTGAAGACATTATACTAATTATTAATAAAAAATAAAAAGGAAAAATTAGGCCAGATACCATGTAAAAATAAGTATTTTGATTAATAC
>CAIGRT010080716.1:0-16591 GCA_903798405.1 Fraxinus platypoda | reverse complement strand
ATTATTTATTTGTTTTTGTCAAATATGAGTAAGAAAAATTAGATTAAGTCTAAAGTATAGTTTTCGTGGGAACGAACTCAAATGTCCACTATATTACTTGTTACGATATCGTACACTTGCGATATAAAAAACGCAACAGAAGCATTTCCACATATTGGAATCAAATTTGGACGTCGTAGATATAGAACCTTACAATGTCCAAAAATGCACAAATGGAAACCAAACAAAATATTATCAGAAAAAATAGTGAAACAATTCTTGGAAACACACGAGGTAATTTAATTGTTTACTTATATTCCTTTGTTACATTACATTATTCATTTAATTATATTTTTTTGTCTTTTACTCAAAACAAATTTATAATAGGTAATTAAAATATTTCATTACAATTATAGATTGAAGTGCTTGCAGTACTACAGCATACAGAGGAAGAATTACAAGCACCGTGGTATGCAACTCTTTCGGTACCACATAACAACTACCACACTATACTAAATGACATTGTAACTGGGCAATTGAATAATATACTTCCACAAATCCCAGAAGACATTCATCAAATGCCAACTAGTCCGGTACTTCAAGGACATCTGTTTCAATTGAGGCTGGGTCAAGTTCTACTCCTATTGGCTCCAATTATGTAACTATAGACGAAATGGAACAGATGTTTAACACACATAGGCATCATATAGTGTCAGATGTCATCTCGGGTTTAAAAACAAATATTGTTGAAGAATCCAGGAGACAAGAAAGTCATTACCAAAAAATTCTTCAGAATAAAAAAGAATTGTTTGAACAACAACAGAAATGACAACATGACCACTATCAGTTAATGCAATCTAACATGCAGCTTATGGATATTCCAGGTTTGTGCGATACTTTGTTTACCGCACGCATTTCTAAGGAATAAAAAAGACAAGAAATGCAATACCAAACACTCATTGAAAACCAAAGACAGTTCTTCCAACAACAACAACAATGACAGGAAGAACAATACCAATGCATGCAATCTAGCATGCAAGGCTATGTAGATAACAGTTTAAGTTCAGTGTGATCTTACATTGACCAACAAAATAACAATATGTTGAACAAACTGTCTGACTGAGAATCAAATATGGAGGCTGTTATAGGTTCCCTTCAGCAAGATGTTTCCGTCCATGAGAGCCATGTTCTGAAGCACGCCTCAACATCTCAACAGCTTGAAAATGTTACAAAAAAAAAAAAAAAGGGAAAAAGATACAGTTTTGAATCTTAGAAAAATAACACAGCCCGTGCATTGCACGGGTATAAGCATAAAACTAGTATAAGTTAAGAGAGTAATATTTTTTAAATACTCAGACAGACTCTTTATATTTGACACTTAATTTTACTATTCCCGAAAAATATTTTTTTTCCTATCTTTTATTTCACTAAATTCCCTACAAATTATTATATTATTTTCTTTCATTGAAAATCGAAATATTTTAAATGCATTTAATTATAGAAAATAGTTAGGAAAGCCAAACTCATTCTTTAAATTACAATGTTAACTTAACGAGTCTCTTGAAAATACTTTAAATGACAACGTGAAACTCATGTAGTTATCAATTAATTTAAATGAAAATAGTTACAGTAATTTTGGCCGTTATTTCTGATACCATCTTGAATTCATTCTGTGCGAACATTTGTCATTGTTAGCGAGCATTTATAAGATAAAAAATTATAAAAGCACGTGTGAACCTAAGCCACGGTCAGAGAGCATTTAATACGAATACATAAGTTCGACCTTGAGTACAAATGACGAGCACCCGAGGCATGCAGGTGCAAAATTACTAAACAAAGCAAAAATACTCCTATATATTTCTACATGTTATTTCATGTCAGCAAAAATCATCATGAATCACACATGAATAAGAATGTTAAACATGACTTACAATTATTAGTGAAGAACATGTGACATAGTGAATAAAACGTTAAAATGTAGCAGATTTAGTTAAAATTCACTAATCAACGATTATAATGTGTCATTAAAGAAAAATACTTAATTAAAGCAAAGAAAGAAATTGAAAATTTGAATACATACTCTTTTCAAATAGTCATTTCCCTTCCAACTCTTATTTTGGGTAGAACACGGTGAGTTTAGGGAGTAGAAATCATGGTTAAAATTTTAATTTAAGTTATTATAAATTGTAAATCTTACTGAGTGAGTGAAAAATAAATTCGTAGTTGTTTTGAATCTTAGAAAATGTGTGAATAATAAATATATTTAATCAGCTTAAATTTAAATTTTACCAACACTTATGTGAAACTAATGTACTAAAGTTAATTTTTTGGTTCTGCAACTCAGATCAGACATTGATGCTTGATTATTCTCTAATATGGGCAAATTTCATATTTGGATATTGAATTTCCAACAAAATCTCAATTAGCAGACTATTTTAAATTTTATCAATTGAATCAGTGAACTTCAATTTCATTTCAAATTGAACCATTGCACTTCAATTTAATTTCACAATTTCATCACCTACCTTATCTCAAATTGGTAAAAGTACATTAATTAACAGTCATATACAATACAGAAATGGGTGTTCCATATAATCTCTATACGACATATCAGTTTCCACTACGTCGCATAGTGTTAAAAACCAGCATTTTAACATTTTAAACTAAAGAGATCGATATAAGCCAAATTTTACTATTTTNGTCATATACAATACAGAAATGGGTGTTCCATATAATCTCTATACGACATATCAGTTTCCACTACGTCGCATAGTGTTAAAAACCAGCATTTTAACATTTTAAACTAAAGAGATTGATATAAGCCAAATTTTACTATTTTCGAGCCCTACGTAGGATTGTGGAAGATAAGTCAGTATGACTATCTAATAAGCAATTTCTATCAATTGGAGGACAACGGTGACACGATGTGAGAGGATTATGAAATTTGAAACTAAATTAAAGTCCAGTGACCCAATTGAAATTTAGTTATCCAATTAAAATTACACTCAAAGTTCAGTTGTTGCAGATAAAATTTACCCTTCAATAATGATTTCTGCTTATGCCACTCATTTGGTGGCAAGTGCTAATACACCACCTCTTTCAGCATACAAAGACATTATTCATGGCATTAACACGAACAACTTCAAATCAAAAAACATATATGCAACAATTTGAATACTATCCTTTGCACAAGTAATAGCCATGAAATTCTATTCGACTTTTCAAGTATCCAAAAGAAAATAAAAAGGATGTATATTTTAAATTCACTAGTTTATCTACAAATGCAAAGATGTTACTATTAATACCTATCTTGGCATCTCTAAATTAAAGTTTTTTTCACACAATATCACCTTTGGTCCTTAGCATTGCCATCAATCATAGTGTAATCACCAGTATTGTGCAATCAGCCTTTGCTTTTTCTCCGGTTATTTGTCGTTCTGGCCCCTTTCGTCCCATTTTTTGAAGAAGATTCTGTAACTATTGGCTCATCCTTAAACTCATTTGAAGTCGTAGAATGTTGCTCAGTATTGACATCCTCGATGGACGCCATCAAACATCTCAGCTGCATGTGCTCAAAAGAGGTGGCAAAAGACCCATTAGGCTTACCATTTTCTCTTAATTGTAATGGGTTGTAGATTATAAAGGCAAAAACAAATGAACATTATGTCTTATACAGAAGTTTACCTGCTCCTCCAATTCTTGAATCTTCTTGTCCTTCAGATTTAAAAGCTTCTTCTCCCTAGCATTTGTTAAAATTTTTGAGATCAAAATATCGTCTGAACTAAAGGTAAAAAACAAATTAGAGCACAGTTGTAAAACCGATATGCTACTCATGAGAAAAAGAAAGGAAAAGAAGAGGTTACACCACAAATCACGTGAAATACACTAAGCCCTTGTTTGAGCCCCATTTTGGAGGAAAAGATGCATTCTTGAATAGAGATTTTTGGAGAATGTGTGATTGAAAATGAGTTTTGAAAAAATGGGGCTCAAACAAGGGCTAAGACTGATGAACCGTGTATCTCTACTCAGTTGGGACTTTACCACCAGGTAACTGGATTATTTCCCCACCTTTCCTCTCTGATATGGACACCAACTTCACACAAAATGGAAGAAAGAACTAGCTGGTGGTTTGATAATGCAGTAAACTACACGACAAGCTCTCTTCAGTGTATTATTAGCAATTAGAGTGCCGTTTTAGCTTTAAAGTACGTCAACAAATAAATGAAGAAACATGTCTTTTATTGCCATGAAGAAATTGAACGCCACCAGGAAACCTCAAATAAGAGATCAGTGCCCTTGCTTGAGATGTAGAAGTTAAACTCGCAATGGACATGAATGCTTACCCCAATCATAATCAATTGAAAAATTGTAACAAGGTTTTGATAAAGCCATACCATGGCACATCAAGAGAAATGCATATTATTATTATCCAATACAGGTTCTTGAAACTCGCAACGCTGATGGTAGTCTCTCTTATTTATTAGAACATTCAAATCTATCAAAACTTCATATTATAACCATAACCTTCTTGTTGCAATTTGCAGCAAGGAGCATTTGGGGCCATTCAAGAAATGCAATGTAAATCCCTACATGTTTTCCCTGTGAAGAATGATTTCTGATCCACCATGTTAACTTTTAAAAGATTAATTTTGACAAATGGTATAGATAATAGAAGTAATATAAGAGTATGCACATCGAAGCAAATAGTCATTTTAAATAGTCAAAAGCTTGATCCATAACAAAAAGTTTTCTGACTGTCATCAACAAAAGTTCAAACAACAGTTACATGGTAGGTAGAATGTACACCTACTTTTTGATACTGCTGCCACTTAGATTCCTCATTTTTATGTAAGGGACCTAGGTGATTCATCAGTAAGCCATAAATGCAAGTATATCCTACCTATCATGCTTCTTCCTCGGGTTAAAAAGAAATACCTTTTTTCAGTTTCCGCTATCTTAGATTCCCACATGCCCTGGTTTCTCTGAAGATTGTCATTGATCTACATTCAAAATAGAAATACGAATTGAGATTTCCCTGTTAACAAGGTCAGCTACAAACTTTTTATCCCCAATAAACAGCTTAAATAAAATTATTTATATCAACTTGTTGAAACATTACTAGGAAACTACAAACAAGGTGATGTACAGGAAAAAAATATCAATTTATCTCATATCAAAGTTGGTCTTATTACAAAGCATTGCCGCCATTATATAGGGTTTAAACTGGTCTAATTTAGGTATGAAACTACAAAATACTAGAGAATCTAACAAAATAGTAAAGAATCTATCAAATTTAGGTAAGAAACATATAACAAAATACTATAGAGTCTATTAAAATAGAAGAGAATCTAAAACCCTAATTACTTATCCAATTTGGAAAGTCTTTCATATAATATATCTTCCAGGATTTCTATCATTTCACCCTGACTGAAAGAACTCAACTCCGATGAGAGAAACTACAACTTCTTAGCCGTGAAGCCATCTTTCTTCTTGACCAAATAACGAAACCAACCATATGACGACAACCAAATCTACAAATCATCCCCACGCACATGAAAGAATCAAGAAAACGATCTTTCCTTTTAACCAAGTTGAAAGTAGCTACACGAAACTCAAAAAATCAACAACTTATGCAACTTATCCACAAAAACTACCAAAAAATCCACATTAGGAGCTCAATGTACAAGTATAGTAGACTAACCTGCAGAAACAATAGAGGTCGGGGCTAACATAATATGATGGTAATTAGCAAGAACCGAATGCCGATAAAAAAAAGTATGCGATCGAACAATTACCTTGAAAAGAAACGTGGCAACTTGGAAAATATCACGTAGTTGAGGTAACATTAGAAGAAAATCATTGGTAAATTCACATATAGGAGTAGGCATGACTAGTGACAACGTCAAAGGTACTTCCTCAACTGTGTCATAATCAATTATGTCGAAGACAGGTGTGAGAAAGGTCACGACACAATTCTCAAAACTCTTATTCTCGCTATCGGAACAGGAAATAGGCTCAACAATAAAATCCTCATTTTTTTTGTACCATAGGTTGGCATATAAATAACTTCATCTAAGGATTAAGGTGCAAGAATAATGTCATGCATGATTTCAAAATTCAAACCATTGAGAAACCTAGACGTTGTGACGTGAAGAGCTTCATAAATATTAGAACTGTACAATATCACTTCAAAGTAGGCTAGATATTCGCTAAGATGGGGAGGTACCTTGCATACGATCTAGCAACCGAGTTTGATAATACATTGGGTCGTGTTTGTTACCTAGCCCCAGTTTGGGCTCCATTTTATTCCAAAACACATTTTTTTCTTTCTACTTTTAAACCATTGATGAGTGTGGTTCCTAGGTGCTGCGCCGTAAACCGTAGTGTTAAATTTTTGTCCATAAAAGCCCAGAACAATCCCAATCCGTCTCGCACTTCAAGAAAGCATAAATACAACTTGAGAGACACTTTTCAACTACACTTTTCATGAAGCAAAAGCAAGAGATCAAGCAAGGGAGCGAAAAAACGAGTGAAAACCGATTCAAACTCTGAAAATCAATTTTTATCTTTTTATCTTCTTTATGATTTTAATCACGACTTTGAGATTTTATTGTTCTTCCATCATGAACTAAATCTCTCATCTAAGGTTTGATGTAATCGATACTTGAGACGATGTTTTGATTTTTAATAGTTATTTCTTTGAAGTTTTTCATTAAGTTTATTTGTGTTATTTATTTAATGTTTTTAATTGACTGACCATTGATTGACTGATTTGATGTTTAAGATTCAGAACTCAGAGAGAAGAAATCATGAATTGATCATAGAATAACACAACTTCAGATATTATAGGATTCGAAAGAAAGTATAATTCATTTGAAGCGTTTTTACATAAGAACCATAGAACTTGATAATTCTTAGATTTTTTATTCGGAATAGAGATATTGGAATTGAATTTTAGGAATAATTTTCACTCGGCACTCGATAGAGGGGGTATAATTATATTAGGGTTCTTGCTTATAAATATGGAAAAAACAATTGGAGATAATTAGAGAATTGAATATCATGGTTGATAGTTAGATGAATCAAAATCCTAGGCTCTTCTCATATTGCTTAATCCTTAAAACTTGTTTTAAATCGTTGATTTAGTCAAACTTTCACATTATATTTAGTTAAAAATATTGATCCTATAAATTCGATTGTCTAGATAAAATAAGCGCTATTTTCATTATAGTACTTGGTAAGAATTCGATTTCCAATCCCTATGGGTTCGGCATCCTAACTTAACCGTTATGTTATAAAACTTGACGACTGTGCGCTTACGGTTTAATTGGTATAGTTTACACGTAACAACCACACTTTTTCAATAAAATAATATTATACGTAAATTCAAAATTTTTTCTTATTTTTAAACCACACATTTTCCTAAAAATCACTATTCCAAAATATATTTTCCCTCTGAAACTAATTTTAATGGAGGCTAAACATGGGCTTAATATAGTTTCATGTCACCTACGAATTGACGGGCATTGATCTAGATGATTAGTTTTATGCAAAAATGACTTCAAATAATACCTAGCACATTCGACAAGTAACATATTAATACGACATATATGACGAAATTCAATCATTGTGAAAGTCAAAAAACCTTTAAAGATCATCAAGCAAATTAAGAAATGGCTCGAGACCAGTAAGACTCAAAATCCTACGATTGTAATTTAACTCTCTTAGAAGGATATTGAATGTCCTCAACGTAGTCCCTAGACTTGAATAATTGTATTAATGGTAAAGGCACACTATCGTGATAACGACTAAGGGGCTTGGTATAACTATAAGAGTTGTTATATGAATTGTAGATGGTGTTTAAGTGAAGTATTGAGACAAACAAGTTACTTGAAATCAATGTTGTAATTGGTGTGCCTAGGCGGCATGGCAAAAACGCCAAGCATGGGGCTTGAGCGCTAATTAAGCGATCAACGACAACGTTGACCGCTTAACACGCGTCAAAGCGCACATTATTATGTTTATTTTAATTTCTTTTTCAATTCTTAAACGAAATTTTTTCAATGTTGTTAAAAATGAATCGAACAGGCCGATTCAATCGAATTCGCTAATTTTTCCATTAACCGGATGACCAGAGGCCGATTCCTCAGTTGGTTGTTTAATAATTATAAATTTTTCAACCTTTTCAACTTTTAGCCAATTGGATTCAAAGGCCCAAAAAGTTGCTTACCTACTTATTGTCTACTAATTTATAGAAGGCATCTCCAAGAATTTTGTTGTGAACTTTCGATGTAAGATAAGAATCCCTTTGGCTTGGCTATAGTGTATTGTACTATTGTATAAATAGTTATTTATATTTTATCAAATTAATTAATCATTTTTCCTATCTTCTACTAATTAATAAAAAAAAAAATCTCCAAATATTTTCAATTAGCACTATACTATATCTTGTTTATCATTCAAAAATAAATTTATTTTGTTAAGCTCTTAAAATTGCATTTGCTACCATAATTTATAGGTATCATTAAATGATTTTTAGATTGACTAAAAATTTAAAATAATATTAAAATAATTTTAGAACACCACTTGAAATAAGTGCAAATTATCACTTAATACACGCAAAATATAGGAGCAAAACTCTAAAATTGGACCAATTTCTATGGTTTTATTTGATTACTTTTTTCTAGATTAAACCGAACCAAAGAGCAATTTTTTTTTTTTTAATAAAAAAATTTGGCTTATAGGACTAAAGCCAATAAATCAACTAGACTCCTTTGTTGTATTATTTTAAGAAGCTGTTTTGATGTTATTTTAAATAAAAGGAAATAAATAACTAAAGAAAAAACAAGTACAAATTTTTTTTAATTATACATGTATGCTATTTTTTGTGTTTTTGATAGGCCATAAGTAGAGAATTCAACATAACAAAATTATATACCTGATCTACAGCCAAATGCAAGGAACAATTGAAATCATTGTCCAAACAGACAGAGGTTGATGCAGTGGCAGATGGAGGCAGTGATGAAGCTGGCAATGAGAGAATGAGGATGCAGGTGGCGCCAAACTGGAAAAGAAGCCACATGCAGGAGGTAACGAGTGGCAGTGACAAGTGGATTGCAACGTAGGTGGTGGCACGAAGGGCGGATCTCTATAGAATGTTGGGTAACGACGTGGGTGGTGAAGTGTAGTGGAAGTTGTGTTACACAAAAACGTCGGGTTTGGGTTAGGGTCAAAGTGATGGTCGAGCATATAGGTTGGTGAGAGGAGTGGGTTTGTGGGTACTGAGTGGCGGGGTTGTTGTAGGGTTTGAAAAGGTGGAGCGTATCTTGTGGGTCAGGCTTCAACAAATGGGTTTAGGGGTTGGCTAGATTTTAGGGGCTAGAGTTAATGGGTCAAGGTTTGGGTATGTGGTTCGAAGGCTATAGCATGGAGTGTTTGGTTAGTCGGATTAGTTTCATTGGGTAATAGGTAGTGTATGTAGCTTAACGGCCCGGTGGATTGAGCTAATTGGAGTGGTTGTTGAGGTCTTTGATAACATAAAAAAAAAATAGGTGGCTGATCAACAGCACGTAATGAAGCAATATGATTTTTAAAATTTTCTCTCTCTTTTTTGTGGAAATTAGCTAATAACAATCTACAAAAATTAAATCAGAAAACAAATTTTCAGCTGCAACTGCCTTATTTTTATTTTTTGGGTTTTGAAAAGGATTTGGAAATTTGTGACTAGGGAATGAGATATACCGTTAGCGATGACGAGGGTGGAGGTTGTTGTGCTTGTGACTCGATTTGAATGGTTGCTGCAAGCACTTTTTCTTACCTGCAACACATGCGGTAACAACACTTTGGTCCAAGGAGAGCACTTGAACAAGAACAAAATTGAGAAAAGAAAGAGGAAGAGAGAAGAAAGAGAACGAGTGAGATAAAAGAGAGAATTCAGAGGAACACAATACCAAATTATTAAATACCAAAGGTGTGTCTTATTACAAAGCATAAGCCCCTTTATATAGCATTTAAATTAGTCTAATTTAGATTTAAAAAAAAAAAAATTAGCTTTTTTGGTCCCCTTATTTCCAAAATCCATTTTTCTCTCATTTTCAACCACACATTCTTCAAACCCAAAACTTTTTCTGATTTTTTAACCTCACATTCTCTATCAAAATACTATTCCAAAATGCATTTTGGGCAAAAAAATGGAGCTCAAACAGGCTCTTAAAAACACACTAAGAATCTAACAAAATACTAGAGAATATATCAAATTTAGGTAAAAAAACATCTAACAAATTACTCGAGAATCTAACAAAATGCTAGAGAATCTGTTAAAATACTAGAGAATCAAAAAGTATCCAATTTGGAAAGTCTTTCATATAATATATCTTTTAGGATTCCCATCACAAGGCTTAGTGAAAAATTCATATATAAATGATTAAAAGAAATCCCAAATTACTCACATCATCGAGAAATTTCTTCTCTTCCATAAACTTGTCTAGCTTAGCCTGCAATTTCAGCAGTTTTGGATTTTGACTCAGAGATTTTTCCACAGCTTCATAAGACCCTCTTTCAGTCTCCTCTTCAACTTCTTGCAATAAAGACTCGAAATACTGCAACAAAAGCAGAAACATTTTATATATTAGCTGACATGCAATACTTTATAATGCTCGGCAATAACTCTTCTGTGCATAAATAAATAGACTACACTTTCAAAGAACATATTTCCTAGGTAATTGGTAATTTCAGTTATACTGAGTGACAAAGAAAGAAAATTCATATAGCCAACAGCGAATTTACAGGGAACAAGGATAGTTTGTTGTAGAATGTATGTTAGAATAAAGATCAAAACCTTGTCATCTTAGTGTTTTAAAAAAGAACACTTAATGGTGATTATGAGAAAAGAACTGACCTGTTTCTGGTTTTCAAGCTGTGAAGTTAGAAGCTCATTGTACTCATTTACTATCTGCATATTTAGTATGAAGATAAGAAGTTAGCCAGGCGAAGTATAAGGACTTGAGATCATCAGTATATAACTATGAAGTAAGAGGGGCATCAAAGTAGGTAAGTACAGCTTCAACTTCAGTGTTCAATATGGCATCATTGTCTCCAGCACAATCACCACAAACCCCATCAATATGCACGCAATGGTGGTTCAATTCAACCAACTTTCCATCAATGTTAGATTGAATCAAACGATGGACATAGTTATCTCCAACATAGTCCCACACCCGCTGTGTTTCCAATTCAATTGAGTAGCAGTGTTGTGTTTCTTTTCAGTGTGTTACGGCATGTCCTTCCTTGTACCTACACCAAATAACTTATTAAGAGTTGAATATAAAACTTCTCTTTCTTAACAGTATTGTCTCGTCTTTTACTTGGGCCAATATCTAGAAATCATCTCCAAAAGCCAGAGCTTCACTACCTCCCACAACCAACAAAGCCACATATGATACACATCCAAAGGTTCTCAGAAGTTTGACAGAGAAAGCATATTGACTTCTCAGGCTGCTCTTGGCAATAACGGCATACCTACGTAAAAAGTTGCAACCAAACAAAATATCAACTATTTTTTCTGCAATTATAAAGCAAAAGATACAGTTAACATTTTAAAGCTATTAATGAACTAGAAGCCAACTGGCTAGTGCAGAGATACATAAAATCTAACAGGAACACATATACATCTATGTTGCTTGTTCAGTAATCCTCAGCATCTAAGAGCATAATCGTCCATAAAGAAGGATAATGGTGGTACAATCATTTTACCAATCGAGGGTACATCCACATTGAGTAAAGAAGCAAAACTTAGCTCGTGTTTGACACCCATTTTGGGGAAAAATGAATTCTGGAATAGTGATTGATGAAAGAATGTGTGGTTGAAAAGTAATGAAAAATTTTAGATTTGCGTGTAATATTATTTTATTTGGAAAATGTATGGTTGAAATGAAGAAATAGAAAAAAAAAATGAGAATGAGAATGGGTGTCAAACATGGCCTTAGAAATTCCATTTGATACACATATAAGTAGCAAACTTACGAGCAAACATGCATGCCTCCACTTCTGGGATTAGACTGTTAACAGCCAGTGGATGTGGAAATCATGTCTATTGTTCAATTTTGGATATATAAACAGATTTCATTCTGACATGTTTATACGTGAGCAAGATACATCATGCATGACAGAAAAAAAGTGGATGAAAATGTATAACCAGCCATGGTATGCCTGCTTATATATTATCAACATCTGCTAATATATAATTTGAGTAACCCTACAAATAACATAACAGCATGCGGTGAATTTAAGAAAAACAAGTAAGTACAAAAATTTATTTGCGTTCCATAAATTCAAGTTATTCCAAATCCATTTTAAACAGAGACATAATAGTACTCACAGGGCAAGAAGAATCTGTCCATTTAGAAATACAGGAGCAATGGAAAGAATGATTGCATATAGTTGTGAGAATTCCACTGGTGTCCTGGTCTAACCTCTCTGAAAGTAGCAGAAAATAAGAGCAATATAAGAGAAGGCAGCTTTAGCAATAACCTCGAGAACTTTCATGCACCTCCAAAATTACAGTCAATCTCACAAGGCAAAAGATAAAAGAACAAGAAGAGAAACAAACAAGCAATTTCGCAAACAAAGTGTGCAAGTCCCAAGGCTCCATAACTCTAATGGGAAGTATAACCAAAAAGGGAAAATCAGCTACTAGTGTTGACTGTTTGCAACAGGTTGATCTCATATTAAAACTCATGAGCTATTAGTTCTCATCCGAATTCCTAAGTCTCTTATCTCTTTTGTTCATTATCCGGCATAGTTACGGAAGGATCAAATGGTTGTGTAGTGGCTAAATAGTAAATACCACCCTTTCTGAAGAGTAAAGCAATTTTTTCTATGCCTCCTATATTTTACTAACCATGCAGAACGACATACTTGTTAATAGGTGCAAGAAACTGAATCATATACAGGTTAGAAATACTAATACAATACATTTAATAAGACCCAACTACCAATGAAACATGAAATTCAAGTCATAAGCATCCATCACCATAAATATTGTTAAAAGAAAAATACCAAGACAGACAGGACAGGACGGCTGCTCCATAGAGCTTGTGGTGGAAAGCTGTGAATGCTCAATTGACCCAGTGTACTGGATGTCGATAGTGTAAAGCACGTGGCAAATCTCCTCCTGTATTTGATGAACCAGTTATACACTAATAACAAAAAGGAATGATTTTACATGAACCTATATGGCATCTTTTAAAATAAAATTTCAAAAAATTTCCAAAACCATAGATAACCAGAGAGAGGAACATACATCAAGAGACGAGAACCGTTTCCCATTGAAGTTCTTGTAGAAACCATCTGCTGGGTCTTGATCATCAAACCTGATCAATACACTATAGCAATCCTCCATGCCCTCATTCCTGAATCCTCACAGGTTATATCAATACCACATTTAGTGAGGAAAAAAAGGCAATAAAATACAAAAAATCCATAATAAAAGCATAGCATTTCAGAAATCAAACCTGAAAATACGCATTTCCAACATATGTTGAATGAACGAACCACAAAACTGGCAAAAATCTGCATATGTCATGTGATTGGGCACACCAAGAACACAAAGAAGAGGCATCCGTTCAACCTAATGGACAGAAATAAGTAATATATAAAAAATCAACCTCGTGATCAAAATTTCAAGCAAGTATATATCTTTCTAATATATATCAAATAGAAGAGAGACCTACCAAGTACAGAAGAAATGAAGGCTATGTTTTCTGCCATCTTCTTCATTTTTTATTCTTGTTATATTTTTTAATATTTATGAATGACGAGAAATCAATATCTGAAAGGCTTTCATCTGCATTGGGGCCTTTTGCTTTGTCTTACCATGCCAAAGGAAAACATGGCTTCCCTTCGTCATTAAAAACATTATCAAATTGGAGTGAAGGACTATGCTGTAGTCTGAGTCCCAAGGAAGGAATGGATGCAAGTGTTTAGTTGGCGAATTATGGAGATAAGAATGATATTCCTTCCCTAAATGTTTGGCGAAGGGAAACTTGTTCCTTTTCTGATTCCATGTGAACCATGATGACATAATCCATAAAAAAAAATTTACAGAGGGCTAACAGAGGAGTGTTGACCATTAAATTCTAATCAGACGGGGATTATACATCCAATTCTATATGAGGAGCAGTTTAACACCTGATTTATAGAATGAACGGATTCAGGGAAAAAAAGGCATCTTTTACTAAAATATAACTAAATTTTTAGCGAGTAGCGCATTACAGTCCACTTTTCTGATATCATACTGGAGAGGAGAAGTTTGTGAAAATTCTAATATACCGTTCATCCAATTTCGGGGGTGGAGCCATGAAGGGTCCAGTGCAGGCAAGTGCCTGCAATGAACTTTGGGCCAGACCCAGTTCATTTTCAAAAATCCTGTGAAGAGTGAAGAAAATCCTCCATTGTGTATATTACTCTCCACTGCAGCTTCCAGCAATTCCAAAAAAAACCCCCAGAATTCAAAAACCACCAAATTTGCTACCTCAGGCTTTAAATTTAGGCCTGATTGGAAGATCCTGCTTTATTGAGTACAAAACTGAAGTCTTCAAGTTAAAGAGTGTGGGAATACCAGCCCTATAAACTCTGCAATACCAGCCCTGTAAAAAGACCACGATTTAAACTCCCCAGGCTCAAACAAAGGGGCTGGAGATGGCTCCTTGTAGTCCTTGACTGTTTGAGCAGCTGTACCAAAAGGCTTCTTCTCAGTGAACTTGTTGGCTCCAAGCCTAACATCCTCTTCCCTGTTCTCTACCATTAATTCTTTAATTTCTTTGCTCTTTCTTTAAAGCTCAAGAATGATTTGTTTGGGGGTGGAGTGGGAGTGTTTTATAGTTCAGATTCCCAATAAGTATTTTTTCTTTAAGTTAAAAATTAAAGAATTCTTGTTCATTAAACTTCTTGAAACATCTGTCACTATAATTATTGTCTTCATTTAATTAATTTGTTAAACTAACTTGATTTGTTAATTGCTTAATTAATTTTTAACTCCTGGGAGTGAGAGAAAGTGTGTTTCGGAAAGTGCATAGGGATATTTGACGTGTTTTTTGCCTGGTTCTTATCTTGTACAGAATGTCAACCACCATTAATTATTCTGTGTGGTTTCATTAGCTGGTTTGGACCTCTTCAATTAACCTAATCTACAAAATAAGAATGTGGGCAGCTAAGCAATTATCAAAAAGGTTGAACCAAATCTTAGTACAGTAACTATTGACATCACCAAATGTTGCCATATTTTCCATGGAAGATATCTTTTGGTGAGAAAAATCATGCCAATTTTGAGTCACATTTGGCACCTTTGAAGGTAAGTTATGTGCCTCTAATTTCAAGGATCTATTAACCAAAGAGCGAAGTCCAAGACCGAAAACTCAAAGTCAAGCCTTGATTAAATTGTGCTCGCACTGGAAATTATTCCGGGCTCCGCCCCTGTCCAATTTTATCAATCTAAATTCATAGTGAGTAGCGCATTACAGCTCCACTTTTCTGATATCATACTGGAGACGAGAAGTTTGTGAAAATTCTAATATACTTTTCATCCAATTTTATCAATCTAATACACGAATTTTATCAATTTACTAATCATTAATTAAAATCAACATTGCACAAATATTAATTTTGATAAATTCTGAACATATGATTTCTATAGGTCAATATCTTAATGTACATGACAATGTGGAGCACGTGAAAATTCAAGGAAAGCGAGTAAAAGCTCAAACATGATCCAAAAAAAAAAAGTAGAAGCTTGAAAAAATAGACTATTCCCTCCGTCTCAACTGAATTCTGTATTTGACTGATTTGGATGGATCAATATATTTCAGTGCAATACTTCATATCAATTTACCAATTAATAACAAAAATTCAAAAGGCATTACCACTTGAGCAAAGTCATAGATATCGTTAAAATTGACTGAAATAGATATAAATAAATCGTTAAAAAGCATTTCTCCGGAAATCATCAAGTGGACTGATAACATTTTAACTGCAACATTCACTAACGGCAAAGGAGTTATTATTTAGTCCTCGTTGATTATATTTTCTACTACGAAAATTGAACATCAAGCGAGTGAAATTACCGGAAGTTGGGAGGAGGATGAAGCGAAGTCGTCACGGTATAGATGCATGACTCCTCTGATCTCTTCGATTCTAGGGTTTCCGCAAGAGAAGTGTAAGGTCTGAGCAGAAACTGAGGCCGATGAATCTCCGGCAGAATTCACAGCTGTTGACGGTCGGTAAATGTCCACCAGCGACGGTATGGCGACGGCGCTCGAACTCGTTGAGGTCTCTTCCGTCATTTCGGTCCTCAGTGTGTGTGTGTGTGTGTGTGTGTGAGAGAGAGAGAGAGAGAGAGGGGTTTCGAGAGAGATGGATCCTCCTATCCTATATACAGTGTTGCCGTGCGGGAAGCCGGGAACTCTGACTAGGAATACTTGAACAGCAAATGGGGTACTTTTCAAAATGCCTGTCAAACATCCATTTTCCCACGTTGTACAAAAATTTTTGACATTCGTTACAATAGCCTTTCAAGATTTAAAAGACGAAATTACCCTTAAAATATTATACAAATTAC
>CAIGRT010080707.1:0-10023 GCA_903798405.1 Fraxinus platypoda | reverse complement strand
TTTTTGTTCAAGAATAAAATCTTATTGGAACTGAGATCAAATTGTAGTGTGTATAAGCATACTGAGTCTCAAGTTCATGATTTTTATTTTTTATTTTTACTTTAATTTCTCAAACGGTGTAACATGTATGAATCATGATACATGTACCGAATTTTTTTATGGAATCTTTTACCTACTGCTCACAATGGGGATGTGGACCACATTGTCGAAATTTTTAAATACACGGGGGCCCTGCGCATTATGTGAGAGGGGGTAATCCATTATGTACAAATCATTATGTACAAATGGATTAACCCAACCAACATGTATTATGTATATAATTTGAGAAAATTTCAAAAATACCCCTTAAGATTTATGATAATTTCAGACACACCATTTCTCTTTTCAAAAATATCATAAACTTTCCCTTTTTAACATAAATTTCCCATTTTGTCGCCTCTTATATTATACTTATATATATGATTATATTTGCTTTCTTATTTGTATTTTTTTAATTTTATTTTAGAAAAAATAAATTGATATAATTTTAAATTTTTATTTTTTTTATCCTTTTGCATAAAATTATTTAATTTTAGTCATGTTTTTGTGAATATTGATTTCTCATTTTTGAACAAACTAAAATTGATTTAATATATTTAACAAACAGATGAACTAAAAAGAATCCAAGATTTATACCTTTGATACCAACTTTCTTGCATTTTTGATATTATGATAATATTACATAAATCTTTTAAACATACACAGTATAAATATAAAGAGTTCATAAAATACAAAAAAAATAGAGAAAATGATACAAAATCAAGCAATATAAAATATTTTATAATTTTTCAATTAGATTTATAAAATTATTCTAAAACATTTATTTATAATTGATTTGGTCAATCATACTTAATAATTATAATATTTATAATGGTATTAAATTTTAAACTAGCTTTATTAAATTATATTATAAAACATTTATTTATGTTAATCTATTAATTATGTCACTTATTTGAAAAAAAAATCATATTTAATAATTTTATAAATATGGTGAGAATATTATGTATTAAAAATTTAAATAGCTTTATTATATTATTGTAAAACATTTGTTTGTGTTGATTTTTTAATAAATTGTCGATCGTATTAGATAAAAAATAAATCTTATTTAATAATTTTATAATTCTAACACTAAGATTTATTAATAGTATTTTATCTAAATGAGAAGTATAAAAAAGTATATTTTAAGAAGTAAGAAAAAAATATAGTTTAAATATAATAACATAAAAAAATGTATATTTATTTTTAGCTAATACGAAGAATCTGTTACAAAAAGTAAACTTCAAGACAGGTTTCTAATTTTTTAGTAGAAGTTTTGGTGGAGATTAAAATTGGATTTTTAGTAGACTGTGATAGAAGTTTTTGAAATGTGTGGTTGAAAATCTGTGGGACTCATAAAAGATATGGTTAATATTGATTTTTTGATTTTGACTTAAATTAAAATCTGATTTTAATCCGAAACAAACATGGTCGAAATAACATTACAAGAAATCACAAACGAAATAAATAAATAAATAAATATATATATATATACAAAATTAGCCAGCGCCGTAACTGCAATGACTAATTTACCCCCGAAGATTTTCTGAAATTTCTTTCACTTTCATTTTGGATAAAATAATATCGCACAGAAACCGAAAGACACACTTCTGAACTCTGCTCAGGTAAAAGAAAAAGAATTATGCGTACGCTTTTGAAATCTGCTCAGGTAAAAGAAAAAGGATTATGCGCGCTTTGGTTGAAAGAAAAAATATTTTCCGACACCTGTATTAAGAGCTTTATATGCATTTGATTTGATTTTTGAATTTTCACTGTGTTCAATAATTAAGCTCTGCTAGATATTTGATGATTGACATTGTCATTGTGGGTTTTATTTATTCCTAAAACATTGTTTTGTAAAGACAGATTTGAACTTTTACAAATTTGTTTTATGTAGATATTTCATGACTCATTGAGCAGAACGAGCCAAGAAGAAACTGCTGCTCAACTTTGGTAGAATTTAAAGCAATTATGGCATCTTTTCTTGCAATGAAGATGTGCCCACTTGCCATTTTTAATTCAGTTGGGCATATTCGCAAATCTGGTGAGTTCAAGTTATGTTTTTTATGTTATATTTCCAGAAATTAGATGAGGATTGGTAGCTTGAATTTGAGTTTCTGCAGCATTTTTTATATATCCATCTTTGCCATGAATTTGAGTTTGGTTGATAGTCGAAATTCGAAGTTTTGATGTGGGCCTTTGATGCCTCTTATTGAGGGGGTCTGGTAGTGCAAATAGGAGTGTGATTAGTCAATTGAGGAAATAAGTGACACATCCCGGCAATAGGCAGAGACCAAGATTTTAAGACCAGCTACAAGGTTTTAGTACCTTTGTTTGAGGGGCCTATGTTTCATGATATGATTCACTCCCCAAAATGGCTTCCGTTATGGATAAGTCGTAATTCCCATTTATAAGAGCAATGAAAGAAACGAAAATGGGCAAACAAAAGTAGCTATTCACCATCAATGTGAGAGCCATGCACACTTGCTGCAGTCGAACTAGTTTGAATCCTTTCCAGTGCATATAGTGAGATTACTTTCTGTTATGCTTTTATTCATTTTACTGAACTTTGAGAGATGTTTTATTCGTCTACTTCTGTTGCTTTCCATGTGTTCCTTGCATTGTCCTTAACTGCTCTCTTGTTTTCACTACAAAACAGCTAGATTGCAATTCAGGTGTCATGCTATGTTCTTGTCAGAAGAAGCATCACCTCGTCGCCAGTTTGTCTTAGGATGTGGCGCCATTTCTTCATGTGCATTTCTCAACTTGAACTGCATGTTAGTTGAATTGCCTGCTTGGGCTGGGGAAGAATCAAATGCCTTGGATGATAATAATGATGGAGTGCTTGGGACTATGAAGTCCTTGTTCGATCCTAATGAGAAGACAAAATCTGGAAAAGTTTTGCCAAAGGCTTACTTGAAATCAGCGAGAGAGGTGGTGAAGACACTGCGCGAATCATTAAATGAAGATTCGAAGGATATTGCTAAATTTAGACGAACAGCTGACGCGGCAAAGGAGTCGATTAGAGAATATCTGAATGGTTGGAGAGGGCAAAAGACAGTTGTCAACGAGGTAATTTCGTTTGACTAACTTTTACAGGATGAAAAATAGTCGAGTAGGTGATTTATTTTTTTTTTTTGGCTGCAGACATATATGCTTAACATACAAATAAATCTGGTAAACAGGAAAATATATATAAAGGCATGGATCTGTTACCAATTCTTAAAAGAGAGTCTAGAAGAGTTTGAGATTTTGCACTATTATTCAGCCATTTTTGTGGTATGTTTGGAAATGAGTAATGGATAATAATACTTGGGCAATATTAAAGAAGGTTAAATAGAAGGTTATTATTGTCGCTTTGTTGGAAAGGATAGAAAAGTCAATTGAAGGATTATACGTGATGCTTTCTTTGTCGGGTGGCTAAATTGCCATCATGGTTTTCGTTTGTTACACCACACTTTTAAGCATTTTCTTATTTACTAAAATGGTCATAAGTAAAATGACATAAGTAACACACTTTGTCAACATTTTTATTTGACATAAAACACTTTTTTGTTCCACCACAACCATTTATCCCTCTTTTTATAAACATCAATTGTACAGGGGAGCAGCATGAATTTGGCTTCACAATTGCACAGGAGGAAGAAATTAATCCCAGTTTCAAACTATTGTGCTTTCCTAACACTCAGTCATCTTCCAAAACAATCTCCTTTCCCCCCTTCATGCCATCACTTACTGCCCCACCACCTCTTCTTTCACCATCACCATCACCATCACCATCACCATCACCATCACCATCACCACCACCACCACCACCCCCACAACCACTCCCCAAAACCCTTTGCTCTCATATTCCACAGCCTTAGTCCCTAAAGCACTGTTATTGATGTATATATAACCACCCTTCTTCGGAATTTTCCCAAATACACAGACCTCACACGGAGCAAGTAAATAGACAAAAAAAAAACTAAAAGAGAATGTGCTTGTGTTGCAAATTGCCCACACAAAAAATGGCATGATAATTCTTTTACATCAAACATAAACTGTTGACATGTTTGATAGGTTGAACTGATTCATAGTGGACATGACTAAGAAGGAAAAAGAAGTTAAAATCTTGTCAATTATTCAGCAGTACAAAACATGTCAGGAGGGCATTGATACATCAATGTTTTATCTCTCATGGAATTAATTATCGTTATTTTATGTCATTTGAACCCCTGGATGCAGGAATCATATGTTGTGCTTGAGAAGGCCATTAGATCTCTTGCCGGCTTCTACTCGAAGGCAGGGCCATCAGCTACCCTTCCAGAGGAGATTAAGTCTGAAATCTTAAGCGACTTAAACAAAGCAGAAGAATTTTTGTAGAGTGATTATCTTTCTTCACTTGTTTCAATGCATCAAGTGCGACCAGTTCAAAGTACCATTTTTTCTTTTTCATTTAATCTGTGTATAGTCAGTCAGTCTCTATTACTTCTGTGTTACTGTGTACCACAAAATATATAAATTCTTGCAGTTGAACTTTTAGTTTCAAATGGTATTGAGTAGCATCTTTCTAGGCTTCGTTTGACCTCCGGAGACTGCTCCCTGGAGAAGTCTAGTTCCATGTCGAATCTGATGCTAAAAATGTATGATTCTGGCACAGAGCAAAATTAGAAATGGGGGAAGGGGATAATGCAAATTGAGAGAAAAGTAGAATTCTGGTTTATTTCACAATCTGAATGTCTCAATTACAGAGTGCCGTAGCTGACTTTATAGACAATTAGTGACAGTTGACTAACCACCATTAACAACTAACAACAGACTTCTGACTAACAACAAATTTCTAACTAACTTGAACTCCTCCTGCCCTTTTACTAGATTTCAAATAATCTGGAGTTAATATTCCATGTGACAAAGCCCCCCTCTTAAGGACTCTTGTCCTCAAGAGTCAGACCTGGGAATCTAACCGCAAGATCGTCTAAGTACTTCCAAGTAGCATCCTCAACTGCAAAATTACTCCTTTGAACCAATACTTGGGTGGCTGCTTGATGTTGTCTCTTAACCAGTCTGCGAGACAAAATAGCAATGGGCAACGGAGCAGCTATAGAAGAAGGTAACAGAGGATTAATGGTTTTATTGGAAGGCACATGTTTCTTGAGCCGAGAAATATGGAAGGTAGGATGAATGTTGGTAAAAGTGGGTAAATCCAACTGGTAAGCCACATTGCCAATTTTATCAAGAACCTCAAGGGTCCATAGAATGTAGGAGAGAGTTTCTGATTAGTGTGCTTTTGAAGAGAGTGCTGTCTATAAGGCTGCAGCTTAACAAAAACAGTCTCCCCAATTTGAAACTCTCTCAGTCCTCCTTCTATTGGCCATCTGCTGCATTCTTTTCTGAGCTCGAGATAGATGCTACTTCAAGAGCTGTAATGTGGCTTCCCTGTCAGTTAACATCTGATCGACAACTTGTACATTTGAGTCCTTGTGAAAGTAAGGAATACGTATGGGTGGGGGATATCCATAGAAAATTTCAAATGGAGTGGTCTGTGCTGCTGAGTGGCAGTTGTTATTATACCAATACTCTGAAAGGGACAAAAACTTGAACAAGTTCCCAGGTTGGTCAAAAGTCATACACCTGAGATAAGTCTCTAAGCACTTGTTAACTACCTTAGATTGCCCATCCGTCTGAGGATGATAGGCAGTAGAATGAGCTAATGTGACTCCTTGAATTTTAAACGATTCCTGCCAGAAGTTGCTTAAGAATAGAGAGTCTCTATCACTTACAATTGAAGTAGGCATACCATGTAATTTAAACACGTTATCCAAGAAGGATTTCGCTACTGATTCAGCAGTGAAAGGGTGAGTGAGGCCAATGAAATGAGCGTACTTACTCAACCTGTCCACTACCATCAAGATGGCATTCTTGCCCAATGACTTAGGTAAACCCTCAATAAAGTCCATGGCCATATCAGTACATACCCCTTCTGGAATTGGCAGTGGCTGCAACAAGCCTGGGTAAACTATTTGCTCATGTTTACACTGTGGCAGACCTCACAACTTCTAACATAATTATGAACATCCCTCTCCATTCCCTTCCAAAAGAAAACAGAATTCGGCCTTTTAGTGGTGACCAAAATGCCTGAGTGCCCAGCTGTAGGAACGTCACAAAAATTGGAGACTAACTGAGCCTTGAGGTTAGCATCATTTCCCACCACTAACCTGCCCTTCCACAATAAAAGATCATTCTGCCATGTGCACGGTGAATTGGAAAGAGAAGAGACCTGCAATTGTTGAATCATTCCCTGTAGGTAATGATCTTGTTGCCAGCTCAATTTAATTTGATCTAACAGATAATTTTGAATTGTTGAAATAGCTAATGTATGCAGGTCTGCAGTTTTAACCCTTGATAAAGCATCTGCTGCCACATTGTCATTTCCCTTCTTATATATTATTTCAAACTCAAACCCCATTAATTTGGCTAACTATTTGACTTGACTGCCAGTGGCTGTCCTCTGTTCGACCAAAGTACTTCAGGCTTTGATGGTCTGTATTGATGATGAAAGGCTTTCCCGTGAGGTAATGCTGATATAAGCAATGGGGTGACCCTTTTGCATCAAGACAGCTCCCATGCCTTCAGTAGAGGCATCCGTTTCTACTACAAAATTCTCATTGAAATTTGGTAGAGCTAGTACTGGTGTTGTGATTAGGGCTGATTTCAAGTCTTGAAATGCTTGTTGGGCTGCATCATTCCAAAAGAACTTGTCCTTCTTTAGTAAATCAGTTAATGGCCTACAAATGGTGGATAAATCTTCTGTAATAACCTGTAAGCCCCAAAAATCCCCTTAACTGTTTTAAATTTGCAGGTATTGGCCATTGTTCCACTGCTCTAATCTTGGTAGGGTCAGTAGACACTCCTTGGGCAGAAATAATGTGGCCCAAATACTCAACCTTAGTACCCCCTAAAAACACATTTTGATCTTTTTGCAAAGAGTGTATTGGCCCTTAGTAGTAAGAACTATTTCCAGATGGTGTTTATGAGTTTCAATGTCTGGACTATATACCAAGATATCATCAAAAAACACCGAAACAAATTTCCTAAGATAAAGTTTGAAAATAGAATTCATTAAGGCTTGGAATGTAGAGGGTGCATTTGTAAGGCCAAAGGGCATGACCGCAAATTCATAATGCTCTTCATGAGTTCTAAAAGCTGTCCTATGGACATCTGGTGGGTGCATCCTGATTTGATAGTATCCAGACCTCAAATCTAATTTAGAAAAAATCATGGAACCATGCAACTCATCTAGCAGCTCCTCAATAATGGGAATAGGGAATTTATCCTTGACTGTATTCTTATTAAGCTCCCTCTAATCAATGCACATTCTCCAAGATCCATCCTCCTCCTTCACTAAAATGACAGGTGAAGAGAAGGGGGGCTAGTGCTGTTTTGAATTACTCTAGACTCTAATAACTCCTTCACCATTTTTTTCACTACATATTTTTGCATAACAGACTGTTTACATGGTCTGATGTTAACAGTCTTAGCCTCATCACACAACCCTATTTTATGATCACAAGTTCTGTGCGGGGGTAATTCAGTAGGTACAACAAACAAATCTTCATACCTCTTCAAAATTACTTGTAGATCCGAGATGTGTACCTCTTTATCAGCATGCTTGCTTGGATGTTCTGTAGATTTTGGAGGTGATTTGAGGTTGTATTGTGACATGGAAGAATTGAATAGTTCTATCCACCTCATTGAGCCTTTTCTCCATCAATTTGAATTCAGAGATGTGCCTGAATTCTGCTTGCTGTAATCGTTTTAGCTCCAACTCTTTGTTATTGACATGGAATTTTATATGTAACTTGCTCAAGTTCCATGTGATATACACTAAGGAAGACATCCATTGCACGCCCAAAACCATCTCAGTTGCCCCCAAAGGAATTACATAAAAATCAGCCTTTAAATTTTCACCTTGGGCCTCCCATTCTCACTGTCGGCAGACTGCAGTACAAAAGAATTCTTTTTCACCTGCTGCCTCTACTTTAATAGGTGGAATTGCAGTCAATTTACAGCCCAATGCCTTAGCAATCTTGGCATCTAAAAAATTATGTGTGCTTCCAGTATCTATTAAAATGTGTAACCTTGTTTTCTTGTGCATACCCAGCACTCTCATAGTCTGCACAGAGTTGGCAGCCTCTTGTCCCCACATAGCAAAAACTGAGACCCTTGTCCCGTCAATATTATCTTCTCCATGTTCATTATCTGCTTGTATTCTGGCTACTTCACTCTCATCATCTCCACTGGCTTCTTGTATTGTTATCATGTGTAACTTTTTATTTTGACATTTATGGCCAGGGAAAAAACTTGTCATCACACCAAAAACACAGCCCTTTACTCCTTTTCTCATCTATTTCAGTATCGCTTAATTTTAGAGGAGTGTTATTTCGGTTCTTGAAGGATTTCTTTGGACGTCTAGGTAAGTTTATGATTGGTTGGCTATGTGGAGACTGGTTGTTTGACTTGAATATGCTGTTTGGATTGGTGGTCATGGATTTGTTAATGGTGTTGATGACAGGTATGCTAGAGTTCTTTGGCGGGTAGTTAGGTAGTTTAACATGGTTCTAGTAATACTTCATAGAATTCTGCAAATTTACATCTTGAAGCCTAGCTATAGAATAAGCCTGTTGCAAATTCTGAGGATTGAAAATCCTTACCATTCCTTGGAGTTCTGATTTCAATCCACTGATGGAACAACTAATGGAGTATTCTTCAGTGAGGGAGACCCTGTTCAATGCTACTTCAAAGTCTTCCATGTAACTCTGCAATGTTCCTTGTTGTTTCAAATTCATCAAATCAGCCATGGGATCATCATACACATTAATTCCAAATCTGATATTCATGGCCTGCACATGCTACTCCCACGAGGGAAGGTCCCTTGTTAATCTATTTTTATATACATCCGATGCCATTGTAAAGCTTTTCCCTCCATATGAATAGAAGCTACCTTAACCTTCATAGAAGGAGGTGTTTCATCCTATTCGAAAAATTGTTCAGTTCTGTAGATCCAACCTAACAGATCATCTCCACCAAACTTAGGAAATTCTATTCTGGAATACCTGGTGTGCATGCTGTAATTGGCACTGTCGGAGCTTACAAAATTGGTTTATAATTTGGGATTAGGATTCGGTTAGGATTCTGTAATTGAATGCGTCAATTACAGAGTGCGTTAGCTGACTAACAACCATTGACTAACTTGAACTCCTCCCGCCCTTTCACTAGCTTTCAAATAATCTGAAGTTAATCTTCCGTTCCGTTTGAGTCCTATTTTCCCCAAATTCATTTTTAATCATACTGTCCCACTAAAATAATTTTACACGCTATCCCCAAATTTTTTCTTAGTTTTTAGTCACATTCTTAAAAAAAAAATCACTATTATTATTATTATTTTCAAAAAAATGGGGCTCATATTCTTCGTCTTCTATCCATCACTCTTGCTTCAAATAGGAGTGGGATTTGGACACATGCATACGAACAAATATATCGAAACTTGATTGGACAATTTTGAGTTTCTATCTTTTTATAATTTGGGATTAGGATTCGGGTTAGGTGGAAATGGTAGTGATTGTGTTTGTGAGTTGGAATTGAATTGGCGGGGAATAATGGGAGGTGCGTTATGGGAAGGATTCATGGTCGACGTACCAGGGTTCACGGGACTGGGAATCTGTAAGTTCCTAACCAGGTTGGTTAATGCGGCTATGGAACTATCAGTCTTCCCACTTTTTGTTGTTTGCCACAAGAATCGACTTCATCATCTGCTCGAGACTTTCTTCTATCTTCTTGAGACCTTGTATTATCCGCCATGTTTTTCTTCAGTTCCACAGGTGCAAGGAGCTGGGCTCTGATACCAATGGCACAAAGCAAAACTGGAAATGGGAAAGTGGGGGAAAGGGGATGATGCAAATTGAGAGA
>CAIGRT010080705.1:0-29428 GCA_903798405.1 Fraxinus platypoda | reverse complement strand
TCTTTCATAGTGTATAAAATAACTTGTGGGAAGAAAGTTCCAAAAATCAGGACGTATGATTAACTTTTCCTTTCTTTTGATTTTTGAGAGATTAGCCTTGCGAGATTGTGATCTAGTTCTTTGATTGGACATACACTGAAATTTTAGGTCAAATTTATTTTGGATCACTTTTTTCGAGGTTAAATCTGACATTCTTAGTTCTTTCCCATGCATTTCTTAAGGCTTTCAGATACGCGACATCGCATTCCAGATTGCTTATTGAGTTATTGTTATCTTTTAAGGGGGTGTTTGACACCAATTNTTCTTTCCCATGCATTTCTTAAGGCTTTCAGATACGCGACATCGCATTCCAGATTGCTTATTGAGTTATTGTTATCTTTTAAGGGGGTGTTTGACACCAATTTTAGTAGAAAAATGTGTTTTTGAACAGTGATTGATGAAAGAATGTGTGGTTAAAAAGTAAAGAGAATTTTTAGGTTTATGTGTAATATTATTTTATTGATAGAATGTGTGGTTGAAATGAAGAAAGAGAAAAAGAATGAGAAAAGAATGGGTGCCAAACGGGGGCAAAAATTTGGTAATGACTAATGAACATATTAGTAAAACGCGTGTTAATACTTCTAATTAAGTAGAAAAAAATTTACAAGTGGAAAATTTTGAAATTTACTTGAAATGTATTTAATCCATTTTTAGCTTAGCCAAACGCGCGGTATCTTGTAGCCTTCAAACAAAAGAGAGCGTGTGTCCACTACTCCCATAATCCCCCACCCCGCCAAATGTTCACCCGAAATTTCCCCTCCAAAACCCTAACCCTACTCCCGAACTGTATAATTTTCGAGCCATAGGATTCGGACTTCAATCAAAGCTCCCAAAATGCCAACCATCCCATCGCCGGGGAAGATCCTCCGGCTGGAGCTGGAGAACTTCAAGTCATACAAGGGTCACCAAGTAATTGGTCCGTTTTACGACTTCACTGCGATCATCGGACCCAATGGTGCCGGTAAGTCCAACCTAATGGACGCCATCAGCTTCGTCCTTGGTGTGCGAACTGGCCAGCTCCGTGGGGCCCAGTTGCGAGACCTCATTTACGCGTTCGATGACCGCGAGAAGGAGCAGAGAGGAAGAAAAGCTTATGTCATGCTCGTCTACCAGCTGATGGACGGGACCGAAATTACTTTCACTCGCTCAATTACGCCTGCCGGTGCCAGTGAGTACAAGATTGGGGATCTTGTCGTGAATTGGGATGATTATAATAACAGCTTGAAGTCGCTAGGAATTCTAGTCAAGGCCCGCAATTTTTTGGTTTTCCAGGTGGTTTCGCCGACTTTAATCTTGTTTTACTTTTGAAATTTTTTTTCTTCACTCTCTCCCGTGTTTTTAAGTTCAAATGTTACACAGAGATATTATTTCGTGAATTGCAATAGTTTTAACCGCATGGTAGTGCAAAAATGACAAAAAAGTACATTTTGGAGAAAAAAATGTTGGAGGGAAACTGGCCTTTCTTTATGGGTTAAAATTGAATTAGAACAGTAATATTGTTAAAAACGTTGATGCTGCTAAATTTAGATAAATAAGCAAGTGGAATGGTTAACATGTTATTAAAACCAGGCAAAAATCCAGTTTCAAGTCTTGCTATTACTCATTTATGAAAATTTTGCATTATATGAATCCGGCTTGCGGTGGGTGTATTGACGGCGATATTTAAATAAATAAATATCTTCTTTCTAACTATTTAAGCTTTTAGACACGGTGTTTAACCTTATATCACAGCTAGGCTTGACATCACCCATTTATAAAAATTATGCATGTGTCAAGCCGAAAAATTGTTATGGCTAGATGTGATGGAACACATTGAAGACTAAACTTACATAAATAAGTTTGTACTCATTTATGAAAATTGTTCATGTGCCGAACTTCTGGTATAAATGGTTGTTTCACCCGGCTTTAGTCGGTATTATAGCTGGATGTCACTGGGTCTCATAAGTAGGGGAGAATGATTTGAACATGAGAATGAGGTTGTGCCACAAGGGATCCCAAACTAAGGGTGAAAACAATAGTGCAAGGGGTGGATTCTTGGTCGTGGCTCCGGGTGATAACGGGCTTGATCACGCCTTTCCAGCTAGCTATGGCTTTTGGAAGAATTGGTTACACCATACAGCATCAATAGTATGAAAGAGAAGTTACAATTGAAGTCAGTTGTACTTGTAAGGAGAAACAAATATGTGATGATCAAAGTTATGATTCCATTCTTTACGCAAGTATGACTAAGACAGAAGTGGAATAATAAAACAAGATCAGAGTGAAGTTCATAAGATTAAGTAGATTATATTGATCACTTCCCTGTGTATAGGAGTAACGGGACAAATGTTGATTGAAGGCCTGAACTAGAATTATTGGTGGTGATGCTTGCTGTAAATATCTTTTCAAGGAAAGTGGACATCAAAAAACTTTTCAATTATGAAAGTTGGTTTGATGGATAAGAATAAGAATGTGGGAAACAATTTCAAAAGATGCCTTCAAAGTGTTTTTTCCCCTTATCCTGAAATTCATACTGGGTTTCCTTGTGTGCACATTTTTTTTGCTTTTGTTGGCGTTTCCAGTGTTTCCTGAATACAAATAATACTACATTATCCTTTTACCTGAATTGTATTTTTATTTTTTAGTAGATACTTGGATACATAGGCGCAGACACATTTCTAGTAAGTAAAAAATTCAACTATTAGCCTGTTTGTCTACCATTATTGGTAGATAAATGGAGTAAGGAATAGTATTTTTTGGAGAATGTGTGGTTGATATTTAAAGTAACTTTATTGGTTTGTGTGTAGAATATTTTATTGAGTGAATATGTGGTTGAAATTGTTTACTGTAGAAAACAATGTTTGTAAAAATGGTAGACAAACAGGGATTAAATAATAGATATTTTTTGAATTCTTTTTTTGGAGAATGTGTGGTTGATATTTAAAGTAACTTTATTGGTTTGTGTGTGGAATATTTTATTGAATGAATATGTGGTTGAGATTGTTTACTGTAGAAAACAATGTTTGTAAAAATGGTAGACAAACATGGGCTATATAAATATAAGTAGGGATGCAATTTAAAGACTCTGCAACTGCTTTATAATTTTTCCAACTGGTACAAAGAGAAAGAACCTAATGATGTACTAGTAATGAGTTACAGAAACAATATTTTTCATCACTTCTAATGATAAGCTGTTTTGTGACACAGGGGGATGTGGAATCAATTGCTTCTAAGAATCCTAAGGAACTTACAGCACTTATTGAACAAATCTCTGGTTCTGAAGAATACAAGAGACCATATGAGGAACTGGAAGAAAAAAAAGCAATGGTTGATGAAAAAGCTGTGCTTGCTCATCAAAGGAAGAAAACAATATCGGCAGAGAAAAAACAGAAGAAGCAGCAGAAAGAAGAGGCCGAAAAACACCTTAAATTGCAAGACCAACTTGTATTTACTTATACTTCATTTATATTTCTTCGATTTTGTGTTTTTTACATGTATATGAGCTGTTATAGGAGAGCAAGTGAATGCTTTGAAATTAATTTTTTTTCAGTAATCATACATAAGCTCTAAATAAAATCATCCTGTCATTGGAGGACTATATCCTTGCCCTTTAGAAATAAGTAGGTTAATACTCAAATAGTAATTATTTGAAACAACCTTTCACTTTGAACTAATAATTCATCTCTTCATTATGCCTCCAATGCAGAAATCTTTAAAGCAGGAACATTTTCTTTGGCAACTATTGAACATTCAAAAGGATACTGAAAAAGCTAACGAGGACCTGGATGCTGAAGAGCAAGCCCGAAAAGAAATTGTGGATGAACTGGGGAATTATGAAAGTGAAGCAAGTAAAAAGAAGAAAGAACAATCTGGATATTTAAAAGAGATTGCACGATGCGAGAGGAGAATCACAGAGAAGCAGAATGGACTTGATAAGAATGTAAGACTATCTTCTTTCAATTATTTTCTCCTGCTGCTTTTGCGTCTCTCATTGAATAGAGCAAAGTTCATTGTTCTGGTCCAATGCACACATTAGATCAGCTGGATTTGACCTGCAAAAGTTACCATATCGATTATGCGGGCTATGCCAGGACTCCTAAATAAAATTATTCGGGAAAGACTAGGGGATCTTGGATTGCAAGAAAGCCTGCAATATAAGTTGAAGGAAGGGCTCTTTTTGCTAGAAGATATGAAATATTCTATTGCAAGTTAGCCTTCTCCACTTATATTACCTCCACTTATATTACATAGACCTCCTTTTTGTTGGTCCAGATCCAAACTCAGATGGAATATCATTTTCCATAATTATGACTCTGCGGATCTTTCCTAAATCTGCTATAAATTTATTTTATCTCTCTTTTAAATTGTCATATAGAGTTTTCTGCAGTATAGTAAAACTGTTGCAGAATATATATATTCTACAGTGGTAAAGAAACTATTTTGACTCTGAGATTGGACCACTCTGAAGAGTCTTTGAGGTGTTTTGGGTTTTCAAGACAGAATTTGGCTTTGGATAACTGGAACCCTGGCACCTTCCTGTGATAAGTTCATGTGATCAACAAAAACTGCTTTTCCTGGAGGCAAGATTATGTATGGTAAGATGTTTAGGTTGATTTAAGACTCTGCTGGTAAGTAATAAGTAATAAAAAAGGAGAATGAAAAAAGCACTGAACTTCTCTGCCCCTGCCGTCTTGTTTAAGACTATTCTAGAAGCTTTGATGCATCTCTTCTTATTTTCTCCTTTTGTTACACATGGCTGAAAGGACTGATATGTCAAGTGGAGGTAAGACTTAAGAGCACACCCCGTGCTATTCATGAATACCAACTTATCATTATATGTTTACAGCAGAGTGTTTGAGCTCTTTGTCAGAATATTCGTGTGATGTGTAAAGTTTCTTATGAGAATTTACTTCCTTGGTTGTCACTTTTCAGTTAACTGGGAAGCTTTGAAATTACTTATACTATTGATGATGAGAAGTGGGCATGTCCTGCAGTGAAATTATGCAATTTAGTTTTAGGGTTGTGGACAGACTGAATAAGAGTGGATACTAAGCCAGTGTGCTTGTTTTGAGGGTGGTTTGGATGAAGTGAAATGCGAGTATTTATTAGTTAGTGCCTGCAGGATTCATTTGTGACCAAGTCGTCTTTCCTCTTTGGGATTTGCATCAGGTGTATTCAGAAAATTCTGGGTCACACACTCACTAGTATTGTCAAGATGTTTACCTTTAATCTTTTTTCATTATTTATTCCTACTTATCAGTAGATCCTATTGTAAACATATTGTTTTTATCACCTAAAAGGTTGTTTATTGAAAAGGTTCTTATTTTTTTGAACTGGGTATTCATGCTGGGACCATGTTTCTTGCTTTAACCCTATAAATGAGACTTCTTCCATAATATGAGCATTGTTATGTGCTTTTAATTATATTTTCACCAAGTAGTTCGAGAGTATTGTAGAAAATAATTCTTTCTTAATGACTCTGCTTGTTGTTTGAGTTGCAATTCTCATCTTTCTGTTGCAAATAACATTCATTTTACATGCCATTGAGGTACATAACTTGTATTTTTGTGCTACAGCAACCTGAGCTTCTAAGGTTAAAGGAGGAGATATCTCGTATAGCTTCAAAAATCAAAAGTACCACTAAAGAGCTAAGCAAAAAGAAAGATGAAAAAAAAAGACATTTGGAGGAGGTGCAGAAACTTCAGAATGACCTGAGGGATATCACTAAGCAGTTGGATAAATTACGAGAGAAAAATCAGGAGGCTGGGGGAAAACTTCAATTAGTTGACAGTCAATTGGAGACATACCACCAGATGTGAGGCCTTTTATTTCTATTCTTGTCAAATTTGAATTGCTTGTCTATCATTCCAGTCCAGACCAGACCTACATGTTTGTGTGATAACTGCTCGGTTAATGTCTTATAATATTTTATAATACCTCAGAACTTGTGAACCTGCATATTGTTGCAATATGGCATTCTTTCCAGACACCCAGAAATCCTTTAGTTCATGTCTCACGATAGATTCTCCTCTTGTGTCTGTGTCTTCACAGCAACTCTTCTCTCCTTCTCTCCCCTCCTTCCCTGTATGTACATGCATGTATGTACTGAGTTCCCGTGCACAGTTATTGATATTCCTGCTCTATTCTGGTGGGATCCAGTTAAGCAAAATGTCTTGAACTGTAAAGGCCTTAGAGAATGAAGACCAGGTGGTATAACTTGCAATTATTTTTCAGGAAAGAAGAGGCTGGGATGAGAACTGCAAAATTAAAGGACGAGAAGGAGGTCTTAGATCGGCAACAGCATGCTGATACAGAAGCCCAGAAGAATTTAGAAGAAAATCTTCGACAGTTGGAAAATCGGAAGCAGGAACTGGAGTCACAGGAGAAACAAATGCAAACTAGACTCAACAAAATTCTCGATGCAGTTGGGAAGCACAAGGAAGAACTTATACGAGTACAGAAGGAACAGCGCGAGGTGAAAAATAAGCTTGTAGAATCCAGGTTGGGGTGATGGTGCTTCTCAGTGGTTTCCTTCTTCAATGCCTGCTGGATGTTTTGTGTTTTTTACAATTCTCATGCTCTTTAGATACATTTGTACAGGCGCAAATATGACATGTTGAAGGCCAAAATTAGTGAATTAGATGATCAACTGCGTGAATTGAAAGCTGACAGACATGAAAATGAAAGGGATGCCAGGTTGTCTCAGGCAGTTGAAACCCTCAAACGCCTCTTTGCTGGCGTTCATGGTCGCATGACAGAGCTCTGCAGGCCAATACAGAAGAAGTATGAGCTTGCTGTCACTGTCGCCATGGGCAGATTCATGGACGCTGTAGTGGTTGAGGATGAAAACACGGGAAAGGAATGCATCAAGGTATCTGATATGTAATTTCTTCAAGGACAAACTTGCTCTCACTAGTTTCCTTTTTGTCTGAGTTCATTCTGAGTGTTAATTCTAGATGGAATCATTGGCTTCTCTTCCTCCAATTACCTTAACGAGAAGCTCTTTGATCGAAGAATTGTCACTTATTGTTCCTTAATTCATTCTTTTGAATAGATTGATTTTAAGTATCTTTTAGAGTTGATACGGTGAATTGAAAGCAGCCTGTTATTGTGAATGAGGGGCCTTTAACAGGTCGAGTTGTGGTTGAGTTACTGATGTTTGAGTTTTCTCCTGTATTGTTTTAAATCAAACTGAGCTTCAGAATACTTCCTGACCGATGCATGTCTTCTCTTATGCCCTATAATGTCTTGTGAAGTCATATTTCCAATGTATGTTTTCTCAATTTGAAGTGTTGCCTCTTTTCTTCATCTTTCTTCTCTGAGTTTCTACACCCTGGGCTGAATCCTGTTCATATTTATCTCTGGTTGCTACATCGACATTCTGAAACCTTCTACTTATTTGTGTTCATAGTACACCATAATGGCTTCTTCCAGCATCTCTCAATTGAAAACTCATCAATTTATCTTCTCTCTCTGAACTCCAAGACATACTGTACCTGCTGACTTTTACAACCATTGATTCATTCCAGAATAAATTTCACTGTTACTGCATGATTTGACATATTATGGCAGTGTCTTATTGGGAAATTTACTTTGTGAGGGTCAGTTTATCAAAAAGTCAATTGTGCAAATAAGATAAATACTGTTTTTGACTAAAAGTCGAAGTTATGTTGTAATGTTTGAAAATGTCGAGCTTTTGAAAAATTTGGTTTAGCTAAATATTTTATTTTGTTATAGATCATAGTCGTAGTTAAATTTCAAAAGATTACATGGTTATGATTATTAAGCTTGCTTGCTTACTACAGTATTTGAAAGAACAAAGGCTCCCTCCCCAGACGTTTATACCTCTTCAGTCAGTGCGTGTGAAGCCAGTTACAGAGAGGCTGCGCACCTTGGGAGGAACAGCAAAGCTGGTCTTTGATGTCATACAGTATCCTTTTTAAAGTTCTTTATTGCTCCTTTCATATGATCATATGAATCGATAAGTGAAGTCTATATATGATTCACCTGTTTATGCTTTTTACTGAAATCTATATTACTTGCAAATGCATTTTTCTATTAAGCTTTTTGCTTTTTCCTGATATGCTTCTTCTCTTATAATTCTACCTTTTTATCTCAGTAAAAATGTGAAAGAAACCACAGATATTAGTGTACTTAATCTGCTATATTCTTATTAAATGGACAAGAAGAAAGGAGAAATACGGTTTAAGCTAGTTTAAGTTAGGGAACACAAACTCAAGACTAACAAGTGTTGAATGCCTCAACGATGAAAACTAGGGTAAACTAAAGAGAGGTGGATATGCCATTTTTAGAATTCGCTAAATGAAAATTAAAGAACAGGTGATGGAGTTGGAGAAACTATTAACTTAATGAGATTACAAACATGCAGAATTAGGGTTGCAGAGTGAGGAATCTTTAAAAATTACAAAGGTTGGCAATGTTATATGACGAGACTTACAAAAATGCTCTACAGCCACTCAAGAGCTGTGACCAGGTCCCTATTTACTTGAGTTCTCAGCTCGCGTTATCTAGAAAAATCCGATGCAAGTGAAAATAATAAAGCTTATCTTTTTGCCGTCTTATCTTATATCCATTCAATGAATGTATTGGAGATATGTGCCAATGTGCTCTGGCAGTTGTGCAGATCTATCCGATCTCATACAGCCATACAGGTTGTATATGAATATCTAGAGCATTGATGAGTTTAAACTGTTAGATCACAAAACATATATGTTTCCCTTTGAGATTGAGCCATTTTTTGGTTTATTCTTCCCCTCTTTCTCATCAGATCTTCAAGGAATATAAGGAAATTATTGGATATCAATTAGAAAATAATAAAGCTTGCCCTTTTCAGTCTTTGAGTGCTGTCTATCAGTTTGTCCTCACCAATTCATTCTTAAATGAAGCACAAAGCAAAGCTTATCTCTTGAAAGTTGGGTCGTTCTCTGATGTTATCTTGAAAGTATATATGGTATGCTTCGACTTTGTGTCCTTGACAAATCTTGGATTCAATCCTTCACTGGAAAAGGCCATTTTATTTGCTGTTGGAAACACCTTGGTTTGTGACGATCTCAGCGAAGCTAAGAGTCTAAGTTGGAGTGGAGAGAGGTTCAAAGGTATAACAGTACTTAATTTTTTCTCTGCAATTGCCAGCTTGATTTGATTCAAATTGTTCTTCTGTTTTCTTGCTCATAGTTGTGACCATTGATGGGATCTTATTGACAAAATCTGGCACGATGACTGGTGGCTCAAGTGGTGGCATGGATGCACGTATACATAAGTGGAATGACAAAAATATTGAAGGTTTGTGTCTAAGAAGCCCGAACACGGACCCAAGCGATTTTTCAAAAATGTAGTACATGGTCAAGTCGATTTAAATTCTATAAAATTTTACATTTATATGTTATGCCTTTATTCTTGTGCCCTTTAATCTAGGATATGTTACATGGCATGTTAGAGACTTGTCAAGAATGATCCTCAAAGTATCCTTCGAGTATCAGAATTTTAATAAAATATATTAAACATGACATGTCTCTTCTTTGGCAAAGAGAGTCCGAGTTCTGTCGGTGTATCACACAGAACATGTGTCGTATATGGACACGTCACCCTTGTAGGATTGTCCGTGGTTACTAGGGCCCGTTTGTTTCGGATTAAAATCAGATTTTAATCTAAGTCAAAGTCAAACAATCAATATTAACCACATCTTTTATGGGTCCACAGCTTTTCAACCATACATTTCAAAAACTTATATCACAATCTACTAAAAATCTAATTTTAATCCCCACCAAACACCCACTAGGTTTGTATAGTTTTTTCTACATTGTGCTAGGTTGATTGCATTATGGCTAGATTTTGTCATCTGCAGGGCTTAAGAGGAAAAAGGAAGATCTTGAGTCCCAGTTGGAAGAGCTTGGGTCTATAAGAGAGATGCAGCTCAAGGAGTCCGAAGTGTCAGGCAAAATTAGCGGTCTTGAAAAGAAGATCCAATATGCAGAAATTGAGAAGGTAAAATAAAATGTGTGAATATGTTTGCAAGTATCATCAGCTATGGGCTCAAATCTGCGGCTTAGAGAATCCTAGACAATGTTCGTTATCCTGAACTTTTTTGGTCTTTTCTGAATGATGAGAGACTTTTGCATTACACATCTTTCTGTATAACATGTATATCAATTGTTCCTGTCTAGGTTATTATTATTTTTTCTTCATTTTCTCCCATTTCTCTCTTAAAATCAAGTATTTCAAGTGTTGAAAATGATGTTCATATATAAATAAATGCTTTTAAGAAGAATAGCTCTTCTATATAACAGTATTGACCACATTTTTAAGCTGACTAGAGATCATAAGATTACATAATCTATTCATATAATGTTTGATGTTTTATGAGAAACTGGAAAATATGTATTGAGGTTTTATAGCATTCCCATAGTTTGAGAAATTATGTCCAACATAAAGGGCGAGACAGACCTAAAATTTGAGTGGTGGTAAGTTAAAACTGAAGCAACATGCACTGATGTTTCCAGATTGCTAATTCAACATAGTGGAAGAACTCATTTTGTATCAATGAACCACCAATGTTTACCTTTCTAACAATAAGCCACCAACTCCCCCCATCCCCTAAGAAACCAAAGAAAGCAACAGAAATACATAGAAATGATGTATCACTCTAAGTTGAACACTAGAATATAGGGAAGATCACAAAAAATGGAAAGGAGGAGAGAAAAGGATAGACAACGGAGAGGAAGATAGAAAAATTGGAGGGGGAAATTTTAATAATTGTGTACAAAATTCAATATTTGTCTAAATAAAAAACACTGAGCCTAATTTATTTTCTTAAAATAAATATCTGAGGATAATGCTTCAACATTTATGTATAAAGATCTCCGTAATGAAAGCCACCTACCACATCCACATAAGTATCCTGGATTTTGTGTTGAACGTAGCTATTGTCACAAGTGTCATAGGCTGTTTCCCTCCTTGGTGTGTGCGCTAAAGCTATTGAAATCAGTGTTATCAAAACCAGAAAAATTGTGAACTGAACTGGAAACTGGTCCAGTTATATACTAAAAACCGGTGCTGTTCAACCGTTCGAGGTTGACCCGTCAGATCCCTCTTTGAATAAGTAGCTCCATTTCAGCAGAATCATCCATACTTACTGGCTGTTCTATAATTTATAATCTTTTACCTATAAAATTACTTAACTTATTTCTTATTTTCACCTCATGCTCTTTGGGTTTGTTTTATGCATTTTATGGTATTAGGACTTATGTAAATGGATCTGGTGCAGAAAAGTATTGAGGACAAACTGATCAAGTTGAACGCGGAGAAAAGCAACATTGAAGGGGAAATTGTCCGTGTCGAGCCTGAAATTCAAAAGGTGTGCTTTTTTGGTCTTTGTGTTGTTATTACGAGTTCAGAAACACCTAACTTATCTGGGGCGTTTGCAGTTGGAAAATGTAATCAACAAAAGAAAGTCTAGGATCTTGTCATTAGAAAATGCGATCAACGATATTGTTGACAGAATCTACAAAAAATTTAGCGAGTCTGTTGGGGTAGCGAACATTCGTGAATATGAGGAAAACCATCTCAAGGCAATTGAGCAAATGGCTGAAGAAAGGCTCAGCTTGCATAATCAGCAGTCAAAGCTGAAATCCCAGTATGTACTCTCAGTTTATTTTTTAATTCTTTATATATATGTCTCGATATTGTGTCTGTTTGCCTGCAATGTCCTTTTAGACTGTTGAAAGCTCGTTGCACTTAACAACTTGAACCCTCCAAGAACCTAACGTTTTAACAGTTCAATGCACATGTCATTATCCTTTTTTTCCAAAAGCTTTCACAAATTATTTAAGTCATTGTCTTTCTGAGGGATGTTTTTGAAGCAGCAATTTAATTTGAACTCTTTCTGAATGTTGAATTTGACTCTGGATCTTGACTGAACCATCGGTGGACTTATATTTCATAAGAATTCCATCATCTTCTTTCTGGAAGCCTTTTTTTTACTGTTATAGAATGTGGAATTTCTGGTGACAATAGCAAAAGCTTTATTCAGATTAGGAAGGTTGAATATGATTAGACACACAAATTTGTGTGTAACTTCCAATGCTCTCAAGTATCTTTCTCACTTTCGATCTCTTGTTATATTAGGGAAGTATCCATGTAGTCCTAATCTGTACACCCATTTTATATTTGTCCAGGTTAGAGTATGAACAGAAACGAGATGTGGGATCACGGATTACCAAACTGGAATCAACACTCTCTAACTTGAAAAATGCTTTGAAAGAGGTTGAGAAAAGCCAAATTGAACTGAAGTCAGCGATGGAGGCAGCAAACACTGATATTGATCGGTTAAAAGAAGAAGTGTTAGGTACTTCTTGTCCATTGTTTCATCCTGGTTTTGTTGATGCGGACGTTCTCCCAGTTTTAATTGTCAAATTCCAATTTTCTTCTTTGGGTCGTCTGAAAATTTTGAGTTTGACATGAGAACTCAACAGTGTCCATTTCTTCTTTCTTAGAGTGGAAGTCAAAATCAGAAGAGTGTGAAAGGGATATTCAAGAATGGAAGAGAAAGATTTCAGCTGCTACAACAAATATTAGCAAGCACAATCGTCAAATTAAATCAAAGGTAAGCTGTAATGGTTACGTCCTTCAGAAAATGATGTTTCTGAACTTCCAGATATCATTAGTTAGTGATCTCCGCTAAGAGCTTTCGAGTTCCAAGTTAAATGTTAACAAAGAGAAGAATAGATGCAGTTAATATTAACATTTTTTTTTCTGATTTTGCAGGAAGCCCTGGTTGAGCAGCTGAATTTGCGGAAGCAAGAGATATTGGAAAAGTGTGAATTAGAACACATAGACATTCCAACAGTTGGCGATCCTATGGATACTGGATCGTCATCCCCAGGGCCAGCTTTTGATTTCAGCATACTAAGTAGATCTCTTCAGCAGAGATCTAAGCCATCTGAGAGGGAGAAGATTGAGGTAGAATTCACACAGAAAATTGCTGCCTTAATGTCTGAAATTGAAAGAACAGCTCCAAATTTGAAGGCACTGGATCAGTATGAGGCTGTTTTGGAGAAGGATAAAGCTGCTTCGAGAGAATGGGAAGCGGCCAGAGATGAGCAGAACAAAATCACTGCTGAATACAACAGAGTTAAACAGATAAGGTGCTTTATGAGTTCCATACTGCCTTGCATATTATATGTGATAACATGACTAGAAGCATTCATCATAAGGATTGTACTTCCCGAATTCAATGGGCCTATTAAGACCAGGAAGTGATGCTGGAGTTTCGTTGGAATAACTCTCTTTAACCATTAAACATCACCTCTTTTTATTATGGGATTGCCCAACATAGGAGATTGGCTGATGATGCCCTCAATAAATTTTACTTTGAGCATCTCTTGACATCAAGATCTATCACTGAATATATGGTACCATACTATGCCTTCAAACCTTGCTAGTCCACATTCTCTAAACTATCTTTTTTGAGATAACTTCATCCCACAAAATTATATTCCATCACTGCCTTGATGCAACCATTTAGAATAACTTGTTGCTGTTACGAAGTATCTTATTCTTTTCTATTTCTCGTTGTGGATATATTTAAATTCCTCTCTTATCATTTTTGTTCTTGTTCTTTCAATCGCTGGGAACACTAACTAATTCACACCAGGTCAAAATGTTAAACAGGAGTAAACAACACAGTTGATTGTGAATTTGTGATAACCAGTCTTGAAAATTTGAATTGATGGGTGTGCATCTTGGCATTGATGACTGGTAATCGACCTTAAGATGCTAGGTTGCAATAATAATGATTACCTTAATAAAATCTAGAAAACATGGGTACAAGCCCATGATATAGGTGTTGAATTTCATATCGGCTATTGAGAATCCGTGAAGTTTTCTTTTGAAACCGCTTACTATTTAATTGATGTAGTGGATCTGATTTGTATCTTTTCTTCTATTCCACTTGGCAACATGTAGAAGGCAATCAAAAGAGTATTGGCAACATCTCGACTTGCCATCATCTTGAGTTTTCTCCATATATATCCTGTTACATTGCTACAATTTTGTTTCCTAATGTTCTCTTTGGATCATGATTATATTTTTATAATTTTTACCACCTTAGTCTTTATACTCATTCAGCTTAACAATCGTTGTCCCTCGCTGTGGGTTTTGTTCCAGCGGCATATCTTCAGTCTATTCATCTTAAATTTTCAAGTGAATGTTTGCTAATTTCAAAGTTGAATACAGGCATGAATTATTTATGAAAGCTTTTGACCATATCTCTGGCAACATTGACAAAATTTACAATGAACTCACAAAGAGCAATGCACACTCAGTGAGTGGGCTGAGTGGCACACATGCTGTGGGTGGGACAGCATATCTGAACTTGGAGAATCCCGATGAGCCTTACTTATATGGCATCAAGTACAGTGCTATGCCCCCAACAAAGAGATACCGTGATATGTCTCAACTATCTGGTGGAGAGAAGACTGTTGCTGCACTTGCCTTGCTATTTTCCATTCACAGGTATGTACAAGGCAATGCATAAAAAAGTGTCAGGAGGAAAGCAGTAAAGTTGATATTCTGCTATAGATGCTGTTGATCCTCTCTTTCCCTTTAATCTTTTGTTGAGATGCACCTTGCAATTTCTCTAGTGCCTCCGTATAATTATTATTTTACCTCCTTATTGTTAAATCGAACCCGTGTGAGGCATTTTGGCTTGCGAGGTTAATGATGTAATCATTTTGACTGAATAAATTGTTGGTTTTTGACCTTGGTTCTTTTTTTTTTTTTTTCTTTTTTTTCTTCTGCTTATTTATCATTTTTTTTGCAGTTACAGTTTTCAGAAATCTATTTGAAGGAATTGCTTGTCTTACAGCTTTTGTCCTTGGAATTTTCAGTTTTAGGCCCTCGCCCTTTTTTATACTGGATGAAGTGGATGCTGCATTAGACAATTTAAATGTCGCCAAAGTAGCTGGTTTTATACGATCAAAATCATGTGGAGGAGCAAGGATGAACTCGGATGCTGAATTTGGTTGTGGTTTTCAGAGTATCGTGATTTCTCTGAAGGACAACTTTTATGACAAAGCTGAAGCTTTGGTTGGTGTTTACAGAGATTCAGAAAGAAGGTGAGAAATATTTGTCCTGTTAGATTATTGCATTTGCAGTATCCTATAGATACGAGTTTTTATTTTCCATATTACGTCCATGACAAAATTGCTACATTTTTTTGTCCAGCTGCTCGAGAACGTTGACATTTGATTTGACAAAATACCGCGAATAATGAGAGTGACTCCATACTGCAGTGGCCTATGTATCTGATGTCTATACTATGTTCGAAGTTTGTGTGTAAGACAGCTTTGTTTTCGTATTGAATGTAAAATGATCATGTTATTAATAGTTTGAGGATATACTTGTTTCGTTTTAAGACATTGTGATTTGACATTTTACATTACCAGTAACTGCATAAATCACCCCCCCCCCCCCCCCCCCCCCCCCCCCCCCCCCCCCCCNCCCCCCCCCCCCCCCCCCCCCCCGGGGAGTTTCATACTTTCCAAATGAGATTCGAACCCTTTTCGCTGACCTGATAATGAAAATTCTGTAATTCATATGGAATGTTTTGGTTTCTTCACAAGTGGAACAATGTTTGTTTAACTACAAGGAGGTTATGTAGAACAACAATTTAACAATCAAATGTATCTCGAATGGCATAGCTTCTGAGGCGGTCAAGATTGGTGCAAACCAATGGTTTAATTAATTGTTTTATTCGTCACTATTGTTATTGTTTTTGGCACTACATTTTAATTGCAATAAAGATTTTCAATTTTTACTCATCGTCACACTAACGTTCTCAATTTTTTGTTGCATTTTTATTCTCTCTTTCATTAATTAGATTTTGGAACATCTTGTCCCTGATGTTGATTTTCGTCCAATCTATTAGAAGGCATAAATGACTTATTTAAATGAACATTTTTTTAACTGATGTCTGACATCTCTTTATCATTTTTCAATGTGAACCATATCTCTTTATCTTGTCTAATTAAATGTGAACATGCTATGTAAGGATATCATAAATGATCCCTTTCACTTGTTTTTGTCGCATTTGGTTCGCATTCGACCTCATAAGCACCACTAAATATTCCGTTAAATTCTCAATCGTAAAGACCCAATAATTCACACCATCTGAATCGACGGTTCAACTGTCAATTCATACGATACCCCCTCCAACCCCCACTTTTTTCTTTTGCTTTTCCGAAGGAAAGGAAAAGGAATCTAAAATCCCTTTATTCAGCACCTCCCCGGAAGAACTCCGGCAGGGCGGAGCTCGGCAAAATGCTAGTGGAGAAAGTGGCTCCGTTGGAGGTTGATGATGACGCCACTACCACAAACCAAGAAACCTGTGAATACGATGCAATCTTAAAGCCAAAACCTCAAGGATGTGATGAATTTTGCACATTTGAAATCAAGAAGTTGATTAAATTTCGTTGCAAGGTGGAAGATGCAATTCTTGAAAATGCCCTGTTTGAGAAAAAGAAAAAGAAATTCTTTTCCAAAGGAAATGACAAGAAAAATGAAGATAATTTGAAGGACATTACTTTATGGGGTGTCCCTTTATTACCTAGCAAAGGTCATCAAGGTACAGATGTTGTCCTAATGAAATTCTTAAAGGCAAAAGATTACAAGGTGTCTGATGCATTCAAAATGCTGCGCAGAATGCTGAAATGGAGAAGGGATTTTGGAGCTAATGAAGTTCTTGGTGAAAATTTCGATCCCGGGCTCGAAAATACTCTGTTCTTGAACGGCAAGGACAAAGAAGGCCGCCCTTTGTGTTACAATGTGTTGGGGGAGTTTGTTAATAAGAAATCCGGGAACCAATTCAATGAGAAAAGAGAGGAGTTTTTGAATTGGAGAGTTTATTGTTTAGAAAAAGGGATTCAGAATCTTGATTTTAAACCAGGTGTGGTGGATTCAATTGTTCAGATCACAGATTTGAAGAATTCTCCAGGGCATGCTATAAATGAAGTTAGGTGGATTAGCAAGAAATGGCTGATGCTGCTTCATGATAATTACCTTGGAATCGTTCACAAGAATGTAAGTTTGAGCTCGACGGAGTCTGAAAGTAGCCCAGTGTACGAAGATTCTTATACGAGGAAATTAAAGAAAAGTGGACAGTATAATAGTTTTTTCTTAAAATTTGCGAATGATTCTAAACATTGTGTTGTTGCAGTTTATTATAAATGTTCCAGCATGGTTTCTGGCTCTGCACGCTATAAACTTGAGGCTCATTACCCAAAAGAGCAAGCACAAGTTTGTTTTCGTCAAGTCCTCAAGAGTCACAGAAACCCTTCTCAAGTAAGTTTATTCTTCTCTAACGGTTTAAGCTCTTAGACCTAATAACGTCAAATTTCATTGGACTTGTAGGTATGCCACTCCAGAAAACTTACTAGCTCAATATGGTGGCCTTATGAGAGAAAATGACACTGAGTTCTCAACAGACGACAAAGTTCTTGAAATAAATGCTAGAGCAAATACAACTGAGCGCATTCAGATACCTATCAATGAGGTATTTTAACAGTCATTATGTACAGTCCTGTCCAGTCGAGTTCGACGTATCTAACACTCATTCTATATAAAATTGACGCAGGCGGACGTGACAATGACTTGGGATGTAACCGTGGTTGGGTACGAGGTGACATACAAAGAGGAATTTATTCCGGACGATGATTGTTCGTACAAGATTTTGCTTCAGAATGAGAAGAAAATGGGCGAAAGTGTAAGAAATTCATTTCACATTAGAGAACCTGGGAAAATAGTGATAACAATAGGGAATGGGACTTTCAAGAAGAAAAAAGTTTTCTATAGGTATAAGAGCAAGCCCAGTGTTCCAATGTATATGTTGAGGAAATGATACGCCAAACTTTATCTTCTGATATTGAAGTATATGGACAATGAAATTGTGTGTATAATGTATATAATTTTGTTTATTGTAGTGTTGACGTTGGACTCTCCTGAATCAAGGTTAAAAAATATTTACAAGTGGTAGAGGTGCGTCCTTCTCGATCCTCTCGTACTAGGAAAAAATCTTCTCAATGCTCTAATGTTCACACCGGATATGGACCGAATTGTAGTCACAGTGTTTGAGTTGCTCAAATATGACTACTTGAACAAGCAAAAGGTTTTGATATTTTCTTTTCTTTCTTTCTTTCTCTAATTCAAATACCAGCACAACGTGCAAAAAAATAAATAAGGGATAGAGTCAAACGAGTTGGTACAAAGGATACGATTGGGTGAGTTACTCTATTTTTGTTCCTAGAAACAAAGCAAAGTCATGCATGAGACTAACAACGTCAAAAAAATAGGTTCACTCCTTTTTGTTTTTATTTTTTATTTTTCTGAAGATTTTGCAGGATATCCCATGAAATATATATATTTTTGTTGTCCTTTGAGGCTTTGACCCTACCTAACAAAATTTCAGACATTTTTAAAGTTTTTATTTCTTCAGTTTTTCTTTGTATTTATTTCATTTTCTAATCATTTTAATTATATTCTTTAAATAAAAATAACATAATTAATTAAAAATTGCAATATAAGTCTGGATATAAGGGTTTCGTATTATTGTTTACAACATATATATATATTTAAAACCATAAAATTAGAATAGTTCCAGAAAATTTCAAAAAAATTAGGAAAACTATGGGATGATTTTTAAATTATGGAAATAATACTCTTGTGTAAACTTTTATGGTGTATTACACTGTGATACTGAAGGCATCAATATCAGTCTATACTTCAATTTAGTTTCGATTTTCGGACCCTTTTTTTTTAATCTTTAATGTTCATTTCAACCATTGTTCTCGTAAATTCCTTAAGAGGAAAAAGGGCAAAAAAAAAAAAAAGGTATAAATGCTAAAAAAGGTGTTTAAGCCTACCCATATTGATTCTCGTGGGTTAAACGTAAGTTTCAAGCTATTTTAGAATCTATGCAAGTGGGAAATGACAAAGCAGATGTATTTCCATGAAAAAAATAATAAACAGTACGTTTGATTGTCAATATTTTTCATGAAAAATGTGTTTTTTTCATCCAAATTTCTATTTCTGTGCTGTTTGATTGACATTTCTTTTTCCATGAAAAACATTTTCCTACTTTTAGTCACGTGATCATATTTTCCTCAAAATCAAGAAAAATATCTTATTTAGGGAGAGTATGATTTTATTTCCCCGGAAATTCACCCTCTTTCTCTCTGTTATCTATCATTTGTCTTTCATATATTCACCAATAAAAAATGGACAATTATAATATTTTCTAAGTTGTAAATTAAATCAATCAAACACATTTAATTAATAATTTTCATACAAATAAGTTTAAGGTAATTGAATTTTCTAATTTTTTTTTTCTTTTTATGCAACTTCCATGCTCGCATTAATTAAATGTGTTTGATTGATTTAATTTTTAACCTAGAAAATATTATATTTGTCAATTTCTTATTGATACGTAGATGAGAGAGAGTGGATAGATGTGAGAGAAAGAGAGAGAGAGAGAGAGTAAATTGTCTGAAAAATAAAAACATCCGTCTAAAGAAAATATTTTCCATGAAAAAAATTGTCAATCAAACATTCCAATAGTAAGAATTTGAATGAAAAAAAATGACATTTTACATGAAAAATAAAGACAATCAAACACATTCTAATAATAAGAAAAAGGGCATATATTCTAATTTCCACGGTATATTTATAAATTTAGATAAGGCACGTCATCATATTCTTTAATTTTATGCTCGTAAATATCTATGTAAAATTTCTAAGAATCAAATAAATAATAATAAAAAAAATTAATTCTCATCGAAATAATCAAAGCTCTTCAGACTTTTCTAATTAATATTTAACGAGAAAATTAATATTATCCGTATCTATACCTTTTAATTAATTAACTAGAAAACTATTTCAGTAATAACAAGACAGTGTGTACATAATAATGCCTCATATTAAATATTTATCAGTCAATATAACAATTACATGTTGAGAAGTAATAAAATCACATTAAGGAAATAAAGACACAAAAACATACTTAAAATTTATCGAGGCTCATGTCAATGTGACACCGCGTACTTGTCCGCTGCTGCAGTAACTCGCCGTAATAAAAAGAAGTTTACAAGAGAAAATCCTATTTTTTCTAATCTCTATTTTTTTTGGTAATGATCAAAACGATGACTTTCTATCTATGAGAAAAATTAAGGCAAAATCGAAATTACAAATGCAAAATTCTTAAACTATCCTTAATGAAATTTAGGTACGAGCTTCTTGCCCGTCTTCCAACCCCAAAACATATGGACTTCGAACAATGACGATAATTAACCTCTACAACTTAACATCTAATGCAATGAAAATGAATAAAAACGAGGAACGTTCCTAAAACGCATTGATTTTAAGAATACTCTTGAACTTAGAGGTGAATAATTCATTGATCCGTAACAACACATACCGAACAATCCACGAATAATAGGAAACAATCCAAAAATATGTCAAATTTAATTCAAAAACACAAATGGTAAATAAAACAATGGCCTTGAACACTGTAATTAATTAAAGAACTAGTGATTATCTATTAATATTATATTAATTTGTTGATACAGTATTTTGTTATCTAATTAAAAGGAATCAGTACCATCTTTTTGAATTTTGATCACTTTAGCGTAAGAATTAAGTGGTTAATTAAGCTACTTAATTTCTTTATTATTAATTATCCAAGAATAATTCTACCTCAGACCACTATATATATATATATATATATATAAAATACTCCTACACTTTTGCTCAGCAATCTTATCTCTCTGTATCTCTTATGTCTTGGTTGAATTTGAGAAGATTATTGCCTCCAAGAGAAGTATGGAAGGTAATAACCAGCAAATTTCAACTCAGACTGCAAAAATCCAAAGCGATCAAGGAACAGAAAACCCGATCCCGAAAAGCTTCCAAGAAACTTTCATGGCTAAAACCAAACCTTTCGATTCAACCTAAGAAATTCAAACGCAAAAAACCTGCTACTTCAGGTTTTCAATGTCACAGCCTGTGTCATCTACCACAAAGAACAACTCCTTTGTACATTGATAAGCTGTTTATACAACCTGTATCAGTAGTCAGAGAGCAAGAAGTGGGAGAATCAAGTGAAAAGAAGGAGAAATGTTCATCAAGTAGTTCTGATTATAATCAGAAAAGTAATTATTTGCAAGAATCCTTCAAGGACGAGAGCATGCAAGAAGCAGATGATATGTGGGAATCATTGGTGTTAGCATCACCGCAAATGAATGGAATTAACGAGAGAGCTGAAGAGTTTATCGCCAGGTTCCGGGCTGAGTTGCAGGAGCAAGAAATTTTGGCTCGTCGATTGTAACTTTTTTCATTTTTATTTTTTAAAATATGATTTCCTACTCTGTAAGCTATTTTAATAATTATTTAGCACCATGTAATTTTGGCACTCTTCAAATATTATTTAGTCCATGTTTGATACAACTTAGATTTTGATAAAAAAAAAGTATATTAAAGTTAATTAATTTTAATAACACATTTCATGGAACTCACAACTTTTATCGATTTTTCAACCACATTTTATCATTTTTTATCAAAATCTATTAAAAAATCTTGATTTTTAGCTACGCCATATAATTTCGTTCAATGTTGTGTATTTTCTATTTAATACTTGCCATGCTTTATATAATCTACTATATAATTAGTTCAAAATAAAGTTTAACTTATATTATGAGTAAGAAAGATAAAAAGAAAATTAATATTGTATCACTCGACGATCATCACGAGTCTAGGCGATAGTGAGACTCCTGATTGGATGCCCAACTACCACATAGATAAGTACTAATCTTCTTTAATGATAGATAATATTATTCTTTAATAAATTAACTGTACTTGATAAAATTTAAACTGGTATGGTATCCACCAATAATAAAAGGAAATAATCTGCTTAATTTGTAGTAATCTAATTGAAATGGTAATTAATTAAGTAGAAAATAATGCTAGAAACTCCAAAAAGAACAGCAAATATTTGGACAAAATAAACATTTCTTTACTATTATATTGTCAAGAATGGCAACGTCACGTCCAAATTCTTTATTTACTATTATAATTCCCTATAATGACATAAATAGGCTACAATTCTCTCGTCCCAACATGAAATAAACAATTTCTTAAGAATACAACCTGCAAAATTTCCTGAAAAAGCAGAGGTTTTACCTTGTACTACATGACACTAAAAAGAAAAACGACATCCTGTTCCATCAAGAAACCGATCAGTATGCCACCCTTTAGACTGCAGCTTTGAGAGAAAGGGAGAAAATACGCTATTCATCCTCTCATACGCATCTTGCAATGCAATCTCAGTAGAAAGATTAAAAGACTTTTCTATATCTGCAGCATATGCAGCAACCAGCCACCCCCTCAATGCATCTTCGCCAGTCGCGTTGTGCTCCAATATCATATCCGTCCATCTACTTCCGAGATGTAAAATAAATTTTTCCTCTGGAAATGTTCTTTTAATCTGGTGTAGCTCCGAAGGCTTGACAGCCTTGTGTAAAGGCCTTCCAACCGTAACATTTCCCGCTTCCTCAATAAGTCGGCCGGGAAATAAGAGATCTTCTCCATACCTTAGATCAGCAGGACTCGAAATTTTACCTGTCTGTTTCAATATTGAGAAAAATATAAGTTGGTCGAATTCTAAATATCTAAAATATCTCAGGCTAGCACATTTGGTAACAGACCTTCACAAAATCTGCCACGATCATTGCAGTTCTCTGTGGATTTAGAGTATTGACAGGAGCAGCTCGCATCTCTTCACAGACACTGTAAATATGTAGTAGAGAAAGAAGAGGTCCAACCACCAACTGCAAGATACTAGACACAATGAGAGCAACTATACATCTCTGGATAGAAAAGTCATAAAATGTGTAATCAATAGCGACAAATACTACTCAGCAAAACTGAATACGAACTATTTTAGTAAGTTCAATTTATGTACTAAGTGGACTAAATATAGAGCCAAGAAGCAAAGAAAAAGCATTGGCATTTTACATATCTTCATAACAAAACTTATGGATAGCGAGAGACGTAAAAAGAACAGATTTGTTAGTTTCTGTACTAGGTTTTGTAATCATAATGTACAATGTACAGCATTCCAGAACAACCACATATTAATGTAATTCATAGTTCAATGGAGATAAGCACATGCAGAATGTGAAAGGGAAAGTAGGAGAAGAGAGATTGTCAAAGACAAAGAGACGGGGAAGAAATAAGGGGGCTATATCATGAGTGGGTCAAGAGTCTAGCAAGCACTGGATCGCTAATCACCAGTTTGCCAACCCAATCCATGTACACAATAATGGGGCTATATTATGAGTGATCCCGATTCCCCAAAGTAACACGACACATTAACCTGCATTTCTTTTAAATGATTAAATAATAAAACCTTGTAATGGATTCATTTATTTAAAAAATAAAATATGAAGTTGGAATAGCCCTAAGCTAAAAGTCTAAAAATGCACATAGATAGCAGTGAGGAGTTATAGTACCTTTCCCTTCATATTTGAGCAAATAGTAGAAGCTAATTGAATTCCTGCACCCATTCCAACAACATTAAAGAGTGTCGAGATGGCTTCGCCTTTTGCAAAAAGGTCACTGAGATTTCCTTCTTTGGCAAATGAAGAATATATAGGCAATCTTGTCGCCCTTGCTGCAACGACTGCCATTCCCTGCCACACAATGAGTTTTTTCCTCCTCACATCTCAAATATTATCACTTGAATAAAATATCAGCAAAAAACTTGAATCATCATATAAGTTTCAGAGAAAGTAAAATGCAATTAACCTTGGCGAAGTTCCCAAGACCAGCCATTTCAAGAAATAAATGTGGACATAAAGGAGAAAGCACTTCCAAACCAGTACCCAAGTCATAGAGAACGTCCGCTGCAAGTAGGAAGGTTCATTCCTTTTATATATCTTGTAAAAAGACAAACAACACTACGTAATCAAACAAAAAAAAAAAAAAACAGTAGCAGCAAGTACAATCCAAGTGAACAAGACAAAGTAAAAATAGGAGACTTCATGCCCAAAAGCTAAAATACAAACCCAAAATCCTCCAGCGTTTTGGTTCTGAGTCCATCCTTGCACCCAAATTGCTACATATGAGCTTCCCGACATGCTGCATGCCATCCTTTAATATCTGCATGTGATCCAGAGGATGCAGCAGAGCCCAAATGAAAAAGGAACTTTTCTAAAACTCCATGTAGTTGTTCAACACTAAAATCATACCCAACTAACAGCAGTAGCCTGTGCAGGAGTAGGCCGTAAGCCTGCAGCAAATAGCAGAGACTGGAAGGGAGTAAGTAAACTTAGAAATGTTCATGCTGTAGGGATGTCATTTGGAGCATCAAGTGAATTGAAAATTGTTTACTCCGCACTATTAGGAGATATAAAATTCATAATATCTGAAAAGACCTGAGTTGATAATACAGATAATGCTGCACTTGTGAAGTGCTGCAAGGCGCGGAATTGTGTGTATCGAAGATATCCCTCGTTCACACTGCAGATTGAATATGCAGAAACTTAAACTAATGAAATAAAGTATGGCCAGCATATCTGAAAGGGATTTAACCATGTAATACCTGTATGGGTATCCTGAAGGAAAGAACTTATTCAGAAAAGATTCAACTATTCTATGGGTAACAGGTCTAGAATCATCAACTATCTTCACCTGAAAAGAATTTCAATCGAAGTTCACAAGGGAAACCAGATAAAGAAAAGATTAGTCATCCAATCATGTTCCTCCAGAGTGAAATTTAACACCAATATATTGAAATTCAGGCTTGTAATTTATTCAGTATAAACACAAATCATTTTCCCGAAAGTACTGCATTTTAATGGCATTTGGCTAAAGTCAGAAAATTACTTGCGGGGAAAAGCATTTGAAAGGCGACAATGTCAGGTAAAGGAAATAATAGTTCAGGGTCAAGTAAAATCAACACACAAACTCGTTCCTATATCCACCTGCACCACACTCAAATATTTTCAATACCAAACACCTCTACTTTCCACCACCCTCTCATGCTTGGTATTTAGGGCGGTATCACCACCTTCACAAACACTATCCACCATCTCACCGTCATCATATTTTCCCCATTTTTCTCGTTTCTTTGTTTGTGACACAACAGCAAAGGAAGATGTTTTTAAAAATCAATCAAACCCCACAAAAGGAACAAGAAACAAGTTTTTCTCCCATTAAAGATATTTTCGAGATACCACATTTTTTTCCACAGAAAATTTTATGCTCATCTGATACCTACCTCAAGAATGCAAGACCAAATGATAACAACAAATGCTGTAAAACAAAACGGAATTCTTGACAGAAATTAGCTACATGGGCGAGCAAAATTTTGGTTAAACACGAAACATACACATATAGGCGATACAATTATCGCAATAATTAGCAAGAACTAGTGTGAAGCAAGTATAAAGTGGACTCACCAAGAGTTGACCATCAGGTTCGAACTGAAAATGTCGAGACACTGAATCTGAATTCTCAATCCAATAAACTGGGACTTGGGGTGGCGGATTATTTGCCTTTTTCTTCGGCATTTTTATCTTTTCCTGCAAAATGAACAAGACTTTCAAAAGCCCAAATAATGCCCAGTAGTAAAGATGGGGTAGGAGATTTTATATGTATTGCTACGAAAATGATAAAGTTATTAGATAGAGAGAGACCAATAGATTCATGCTGTAATTTGGCAAACTGAAAATTCCGCCGCCAGAATCGGAATTTGCCAATTTGGGCATTCGGAAAGGAAGGAAGCCTAGGGAATTTTGAATGTAAATAAAAACGACGCCGTCGAGGGAGTTTGTCAAGTTAGTTAAGTCCCCGTTTGAGAACCACTAAAATAAAACTAATTTTTTTTTTTTTTTTTCCAAACTCATTTTCAACTATACATTCTCATAATAAAATCTTATGCACATAAACTCATAATATTTTCCCATTTTTTATCACACATTTTTCAAAATATCATTATTCAAATAGATATGCTACACGTACAGGAAATTACTCACATGGCCTTAACAAGGGGTTTGGCGTTAAACCCTTGCGAGTAATTCACCGTACTTGGGGAATTCCTCTTATTTCAAAACTTATTTTCTCCCAAAAAACCTTTTTAGCGATTCTCAAACAGGGATTAAATTCTGAGATTACATTTTCATGAATTTACGTATATACACATATATTTATGCCTCTTTTTCTTTAAAAAAATTATTTTGTTATATTTTTCGACCCCGATAATGACTCGTCGATTAAACCAGGTACCCTCTAACCTGGTGCATTAGTAAGATCAATGACAAGTACACATTAACAAGCAAAATAACAATAAGCTGAACTTTGTTTCAAGAAAAGAACCCTATGTACACATTAAAGATGATGCAGATATTATATATGAAAATTCGAGCTTATGGTAAAATTATCTTTACAACAGCCAAAAGCACTACTTTGGCTAGAGTTAGATGGCCATCCAAAAACATGAATTAAACGGAAAAACGGATAGCAATATCATCCAACATCCTGCGAACATTCGGCATTCTAATAATGTATAGGAAATAATAACTACATCATATCGGGATCATCTTCATAGTCAAAGTCGGCTTCACTTGACTGCCTTCTCTTTGCATCTCTTGGACCTCTACCCTTTCTTGGTTTTCCTCTGCAGCATAGCAGGTGAAGAAAAAAGATATGAAAACAAGTAGCATTCATGATTTAGATTATAGTGACAAAGTTAAATACTCACGGTCCATTTGCAGATATGCCTCCATCTCGTGCAACTTCTTCAGTCTGAGGCACAGACAAAAAGAAAATAGGATCAAAATGGGGTAGATCCAATAGATGATACTCCAACCAAAATTTATATCATATACACAAAATTTGAACTATAAGCTCAAGAATTATACATATGAGGGGAAATACGACAGTTTCCAACGTCAATTGTCAGACTAATTTCATGTCACTCCTAACGTATGATGACTTGCTTTCATGCTTGATCTTAAACATTATTTTTCATGATACTGACAACAGAAACAAAAATGCGGAATAGGCAAGTATAAACTCATACAGCTGGTGAGGTCACTGAAGATAATGAGAAGAGCCTATCTTCAGGCTGGAACTTCCTGGATCGCTTCAAGCTGCAGCCAAAATTTTGAAAAAGAAAATGCATCAGTAGATCAATGCTCCTAGATCCATTCAAGTTGCAGCTAAATTTTAGAAAAAGAAATATGTAACACTAAATCATTCTAAAATAGGAAAAGACAATGAAAAATTAAGCAATGACAGCTGCGGGTAACTGTACCTACACACTTGTATACATACAGTTTCATGGATCATTATACCTTAATATTTGCATGAAAATTACAAATCCAATCAAATTTCACTTAGCATCATCATTAATAATTTGTAAGGTCCATACTTTTTTCAGAAGAAATGTTGATTTGCAGATGAATGGTGTTTGTATAACAGTAGTTGTTGTTCATTTAGTTTCACGATCCAGCAGTAATTTTCATGGAAATGCTAAACAATCATCTTTATCCTGCCTTTGATTCAATCTAATAGATTCTGTGCATTTAGATGAGGATAGAGGTGAACAAAGACTTAAAAGCATGCCGGTATTGGACCCAAAGGTCCCTGCAGTAGGAACCGTTAACCAGTTTAACTTCAGTATACGTTTAGGTTTTGACTTTTAACCTGAAAATATTTCACATGCAAACATGCAAGTTAAGTAATTTTTTCGTTATGTAATGTCATTAGACAACAATTCAACCACAATAAAGTCTCCCACCTCCACCCACCATTGCCAGCAGCCACGCCGCCCAATGGAAAAGAAAATTTCATTATATCAACGAAACACCAGAAAATGAATACAGAAAATTCTTCAGTTAAAACAATTTCCATGGAAAATATTTCAATCAGGCAATGTTTTCCATATTAAAAAAAAAAAAAAAGAACCTAGGCATTAAGGATAAAATCTAATTCATAATAAACTTAGTACTTCATAACTACGTCAAACTGAAAAAAGAAAAAAAGGTAAATCAAATTCTTTTACAGTGTAGTGCTCTTGGAGGATGACAAAAACCCTTCAAAACCTTTCAAGACATTGCCACATTGGCTTGGATCCTGTAAATAACTCGTCTCCATATCATAGACCTGTAACACCCATTAAAGAGACATTACATAACAAGTTTGTATATACCTAAATAAACCTATATGTTGTCGAAAACGACTTGAACAAATAAAAGTGCACCCTCTGTAAGAACTTAAGCAGATATAAGACGGCTCAACAAGGTAAAAAGACCTGAATTCAAGGTCTTGCTGCTACCCATTTATAAAGATTATGAACATGGTAGGCTTTTGAAAAAATAAATAAATTCTTTTTACATGTGCCTGTGTTGAAGACTAAATTGACATAAATAAATGTTTCCTCCAATAACAGTAATTTAGTTGACCTGCTTTTCGATGTTTCGAAGTTCTTCATGGAGCTTTGCTCTTTTGCACAACAAGGAAGCCAGAATTGCCGAGGGATTTGGTGATCTTTGCCCTGAAAAGAAAAGGAAAAAATTGCTCTTATGTGAAAAAACATTTTTAAAAAACAAATCTTTAGAATGGAAAATAAGAAAGATATTGTTCAACATTAGATTTACCTTCGGATTCCATGATGGAATTCAATACTTAAATACTAGGACTTTGATCAAATCAGGTCTGTTCAGTTGGCCCAAATCACAGCTGCAATCGGATCAGAAAGTGGGCAAAATATGCTAAGTGATCCGCAAATGGATGAATCACAGCTGCAGCATCATAAAAATTATCAAAAGAGGGGTGGAGACACGATTCCGTACAATTAATAGGCTCGGTGACGATAGAACAGGGGTGGCGGCTGGTGAGAATGGTGGCTAGAGAGGAGGAAATGGTGGTGCAGGGCCCCGTGTAGAACTCCACCGCTCCGGCGAGGGGTAGGGTTCACTTCAATGGCGAAAGACGAAGTTTGGGCCGAGTTTGATTTCGGGTTAAATATCGCAACGAACTTTGAATCAAAGTTAAAATTGTAGCCCAATGGTTACTTGAACTTTGCTTACTACTTCATAATAATTGGGGTACTTACAAAAATACCCTTAAAATTAGGGATGTTTTGAAAAATCATATGAAAAGTTTTTAGAAAGTAAAAAATACTGTATATAATGAAAAAGTGACACAATGTCACTTTTTTTTAATAAAAAATGTCACTTTTTTACTTTTTTAAAAAAAGTGACACAAACTCAAAAAAGTGATAAAACTAAAAACAGTGACAAATATCAAAATAATATCATCCATTTGTGTAGCACCAGTA
>CAIGRT010080699.1:0-11525 GCA_903798405.1 Fraxinus platypoda | reverse complement strand
TTAGGATAAAACTTGTAATGAACTAAGGGTTTGCACTTAAGTAGGACTAGTATTCCTGGACCCGACTTTGGAATTAGCCCATTTGGAGTGGGCCAAGATCAGTTTGGGTCAAGTAGCTCGAGCTCGGGCTTATCAATATTTTTTCCTCATCACCCATGATGGCGATGATGATACCTGGGATGGGGTTTGGCCCAGGAATGGTAGAGCCAAAGGGGAAGGCCGATGGGCCTGGTCCGAAAGAGAAGACATCGTTTGATTTGAAACTCGATGGGGGATTTGATGCCGCCGCCAAGATCAAGATAATTAAGGAAGTGCAGGCGTGCACGAATTTGGGGTTGAAGGAAGCCAAGGAGCTCGTGGAAAAGGCGCCCACGTTGTTGAAGAAGGGGGTTCCCAAAGAGGAAGCTGAGAAGATTATTGAGAAGATGAAGGGAGTCGGGCTAAAGTCATAATGGAGTGAGGTAATTTACTAACTTGGTTGCTAGCTGCCTTGAATCCGAATCTATAAGATGAAATGCAGCTGAATGAATTTGATTATATTGACATTTTTGTAATTGCAGAATTGAACCTCTATGCAATGGTATCTTACTAAAAAANCTTTTTACGGGGGTGGGAATGCGGGGAGGTGCAGCAAGAATTTCTACTTGACAATATGACGTGATCTAGTGCTCTTCTGTTGTTCTATGTCCATTTCAGTGCAGTAATGTACAAGTATGCACTGTACTACATAGTTTGTTGTGTTAGTATAGTTTGGGGGAGGTGGGTGCATGTAATTTTGGTGCATACGTTCTGTGGATAAACTTTAAATGGTAGATCCAACGCACGTGCTGAGGGAACTTGTAGATCTGTGTTTACGATCTTTCATCTGAATAGATCTCATATGAAGTGGCTATTGGGTGTATTTAATTCTCCATGATCAGTGATTCAAATTTGAATTAAATGGATTCATGAATGTTATCTTGCTTTTTGTTTTGAGTTAAGGGTCTCTAGCATACAAAGTTTTTCACGGTCCACTTGCTTGTGATTTTTTTGAAGATGTAAAATTTAATATGTTTGCATGTTTAACAATCAATTTTTATTGTTTCATGGTTCTAATATTATTTGATCGATTGAATTTTGATGAACCAAAGATGGCATCTCATATTGTTGGATATCCCAGCATGGGCCCAAAGAGAGAGTTGAAGTTTGCTTTGGAATCTTTCTGGAATGGAAAGAGCAGTGCCGACGAGTTGCAAAAGGTAGCAGCAGATGGCGAATGCTGGTATCAAGTACATTCCTAGCAACACATTCTCTTACTATGATCAGGTACTCGACACAACTGCAATGCTTGGTGCTGTCCCCGTAAGGTACAACTGGAATGGTGGTGAGATTGGGTTCGACACTTACTTCTCCATGGCCAGAGGAAACGCCTCTGTTCCTGCTATGGAAATGGGCAAGTGGTTCGACACCAACTAGTAAGTGAATGGTTAAACCTCAGTTTTCTTCTTCTTTCTTTTTGTCAACATTATACCTGTGCTATTGAAGTACTGATTAGTGTGGTTCATTTATTAATTCAGCCACTTCATCGTGCCTGAATTAGGACCTGATGTTAAATTCTCCTATGCTTCCCACAAGGCTGTGACTGAATACAAGGAAGCTAAGTCGGTATGTTGTCCACAGGACTCATTGTATATTTATGCTACTTGACTGGCCATTGTTGTCTCGTCTGATCCTATATAGTCTTTGAACTTGGTGGCACTAAAATTTTAAGATCTGATAAGAAAATGAAAGATGTACTGAGTTTTTCAATTTGTAATAGCGTATCCATGAACCTTTGACCACAGTCCCTCCCAAAATTGGTTAGTGTATTGTACTCAGCTACACTCTTTACCTCAATTTCTGGTTCGAGACATGTGAGGACCTGGTTTTTAAGACATTCTCGAGATGAGTGTTTGTTGCTAATTTTCCAATCTTTTGACAGGTTGCTGATTTTGGCTCCCTTGAACTTTCACCGGTTGATGGAAGGACACTGACGGATTTCATGCATACCATGGGTGAAATGAACTGTAGTTTTTCTTGTTTTTGTTATTAATGTACTTTATCTTCTTTTTGTTAATTTAATTTGTACATAAACTGTAGCTTTAAGTTGTCTTTTTTTATACAATTAATTTTATTTTTCTGGGAGGATTGTAAGAAAATGATTTGGGATGACGAATTTATTATTTATTGTTATTACATAAATAAATTTAAAGATTATTGTGAAATGAGTTTGATATATTTAAAATAATATAATTAAATATAACAATATATGTAGTAATTTTTCTTTTAAAAAAATGTAGGAAACGGCAACGTTCAGTGAATGTTGCTAAAACATTAATGGCAATGGTAAAAAAATGTTGCCAAAAATAAGAATATAAGTATAGGCAGCATTTAAAAAATGTTGCAAAAAGGTTATTAGCAACGCTAAAAAAACGTTGTCAAAAATGTTATTAGCAACATTCAAAAAATGTTGCAAAAATGTATTAGCAATATTTAAAAAAGTTGCAAAATGTTATTTGCAACATTCAAAAAACGTTGTCGTATCCTTCTACTCTACGACAATATTGAGGTTTGCAACGTACGTCCAAACGTTGCAAAAAGTTTTTGGCAACATTTTTTGAACGTTGCAAAATGCTATTTTTGTAGTAATGTCTATTTCTGAGTTATAGAAAATGAATATTTATAAATAAAGAATTATTTTTTTCCGAAATTAAATTATTCTCAAAATAACTAAAAATTGTTTGGACCAAAAAGAAATCGCGTATAATGTCCATTTCTTGAGAGCATGGACACATAACTTGGAAGTCAATCTTCCTCTATCTTATTTCCTAATATACTTTCCAAACCCAATCGAGGTATTCTACCCAAAAAGAAAAAAAAAATTGATCTTAAGTACACTCGAATATCATCTCATATACACTAGCGACCACTACCTCCCACTCTATATTCCATAAACGAAATATTATTAAACGTTTAGTTGGAGTTAAGGAAATTCATCATACATTTTTTTTTAATTAGAAGAAATACTTTCATAAAATTAGTCAAATAGATCTAAAATAACTATTAAATCTCAAATTTCTCTTTTACAAAATCAAATGAAAGATGTTAGAATGGAAGTAGTTCTCTTGAAAACCAAACAAGAGAATCAAACCATTTATGGTTCTGATTCTTCTGAGCAAGAAGAAGCTGCTTCTTAATCATCAAAAATTCTTCAAAACAAGAGAATCAAACCATTTATGTAAAGTTAGAAGTATTGTAGTTTTTTTTGGTCAAAATATTAAATTTTTAATTGTCAAATAAACAGCAGCGAACACAAATAGTGATTTTTGCAGTAAAAGGTTGAAAAGTCGTTAAGAATGCGAAGATTGCAACAATGGTTACGTATTTCACAGGGATCTCAAATGATATGGGTTATTGCGAAAGAGAGGTTAATTAAACAGATTTCATTAATGAAGAACTATGGTGTATGTTGAGAATGTGGATTCTAAAAGAAATGGAATGAAGACCTGTTTGCTATCAAGTTTATAGGATATTGACTAAAGCTGTAATTTTCCCCTATGATAATTTGGTGGTTTGATATGACACAACACGGTTTCTCATAATCAAGTACCACGCAACTTCAAGATTCCCTGAATACGTATTAATCAGGGGCGGACGCAGACAATTAAAGTTAGAAGGGCACAATCGAACTTGTAAAAAAGTTGGGAGAAATTTTACAATCGAAAATTTACATTCAAAAAAATCATACCCCATGTAATTTGCATCCGAAAATTTACATGGAATATGACTTTTTCGAATGTAAAAGTTCGAAAATTTTTGATGTCATATCCCATATAAATTTCGTAATAAAATAATACAAATTATATTGAGAAATTTGTATCACAAAAATAATAAATATTAATTTTTTTTAAAATGCGAGTTAGACGCTTTTTTTAAGACGTATTTTTGACGCATATTTATAATAAATGTTAATAAAATAATTAAATTTTTAAAAAAATGCAAGTTAGACGCCTCTTTTTAAGACTTACGTTTGACGTATCTTTAACTATTTTCGATATCTGTTTGAACTAATCAATATGTCTATAATGTAGTTCTCGAAACTAACTTTGAGATGATATAAGTGATTTGTAGATTTGACTATCGTACGATCGTCGGATAATTTTTAAAATTAGCATGTTATCGAAATTCTTGAAATACTAATTTTAAACCGCCTACTTTGACAAGTCGTAATATTTGCTACGATTGGTAGTTTCGCACGCCGTTAACGACATAAAAAAAATAAGACCGTGAGCACTTCGAAATGGTATTAAGAATGCAATATTTCAATTTCGTTTCACATCTTATAATGATTTCAAAAATTGAAACAAAACATAGAAAATTTAAAAAAAAAAGAAGAAGCAAAGTTGGGGGCACGTGCCCCAGGCCCACCCCTGGATCCGCGAGTGACTTTGAGTAATTCAAATATAATAGGAGTAATTAAAGGGAAGGATTGCTGTTGAAGCTATTGTATGACGTACAAATGGTTGCATGAACCATGCATCGAAACCCATCCAAGTGATCCGGGTAGGCCCGAATGGTTGACCCGTGAATGATCTCAACTTGTTCATTTTCAATGCACATTTAGGCTTAAATATATACGCAGTCTGGAGCGAGTCATGCTTTTTGATGAACTTTTGAGAAAATTGCACTATTGATCCCCGAACTATTTCCCTACTAGTAAGTTTAATCTCAATAAAGGAGCAAGTTGATTCCCCATCTTGATTTCATTATAATGGTAGAATAAGTTCTTGACTGACTGAAACCGTCCAAAAGTATATTGAGCCCCTATTTGGTGTAGTTAAAAATAAGATTTTCAGTGACTTTTGAGAAAAATTGATAAAATGTGTGATTGAGAAGTTGATAAAAGTTGTGAGTTCCATTAAAATGTGTGATTAAAATTAATTGTGGATTTTATTTTAGATTTTTTATCAAATTTTTAAGCTACGCCAAACCACCGAAGGCTAAATTTTTATGTAAACCCTGCACATCCAACTCAATGAACCAATTTTTTTTATTTTTTATTTTTCCAATTTTGATGATGTTCAAAAATTTGAAATCAAGAGTTTTTTTCCCCCACAACGACCACCTACAAAGATATGAACGATTGAGAAATAATTTGACAACTAACAAATTACGCTAGGAAAACAATGTTGCTATTTTCCCGAATTTTTTTGATCCACTGGCCAAGTACGTGTGTAGAAAAATCATATTATTATACGTGCAAGAATTTGGACGATTTTTGTTATTGACAACTGATTATGTAACTAAACAGAAAGTTAGAGATCGATTTTTTTTTTTTCAAAAATCATGAACTAACTTACTATTCGAACAATACATTAAGAACCAATGGTGCAATTTTATTGAAATTTCTAATCCATTTGCTAAGTTTCCATATTATTTATTTTTTCTTAAGTGACACATTTCATATATTCCTTTCTATATATAGTGTCACTTCCTTAACATTCTCGCATATTTCAATCAATTCTTATATTCTCTCTAAAGGTTGGAAACATTAGAGAGAGAGATGGATGCACAAAGATCAGCACTGTCACCTTCTCACGGCGGAAACAGCCCCTTCAAGGCGGCGATACTAACTTTAGTGATGGTGGTGTTTGCCGGATATCTCTTGATATGGGTCATGATGCCTACAAGTCTTTATAGACAAACTTGGTTGCCGGATATTCGACTAAAATCGAGCCCCACCTATTTTGGAGCATCTGGTATGTATTGCAAGTTCGGTGAGAAAAATTAAATACTATCGAATAGTTTAATAAAGAAAAAAGTTTTAATTTTTACATTATAAGATAATAGTCAGGCACGTTTATATGAATAAAATAGGTAGACACTCGTATACATGCTCAAATATAATACTTAACCATTTGTATATAGTTGATCTAGATGAGGAGGATTGCACTAGGTCGAGTAATTGACATTTAAAATTCATTTTTTCAGACTCATCTTCAATCACATATTCTTTTAATAAAATAATTTTACACGTAGATCGTAACTTCTCACTTCTTTTTCCCTAAAAAGAAGCGAAAGAAACATTTTTTTTTTTTCATCATTTACTCCCATAAATATTATTTATACTAATTTTCATTTGTGTTTACAGGAGTAACATTTTTGATCTTCATGTTCCCTATCCTATTCATGGCTGTCATGGGCTGTGTATATCTCCATTTAGCAAAGAAATCAGGGGATAATCACTTAAAAGGGTACGTTAACCATTAAATAATAATGTCACGTTTGGTTGAAGTGTGAGATAATGTTAAATCGTATTAAAAAGATGTTTTTTCGTTGTTTTGCTTCATAAAATTAGCTGAAAAAATGACTCATTTGGTTGGGTTTTTGAAAAGTCGAAAGCTAATTTTAAGATAAAAAATTTATTTTTTAAAACATATTTGAATCATTTTTTAAAAAATACTTCGTCTTGTGGAAGAGTTTTTAGATGGAATTAACGTAAAATAACTTTCTCAGAAAACTCTTGTACAAAAAGTAGAAGCTCTGGCTGCTCTGATAAATGAGCCCTTAGGTTATCTCAGAAGTCCGAAGTACAAAATTTTACTAACTCTAAAATATAGTCCTAGTACACCATTAATCATATTTGGTACATACTATTAAATTATTCTAAATATTACAATAAACAAGATTTTAACATTTTTTTTTATTTTTTTATACTATGATTGCTGCTCGATCTTCCTTACTAAACATTCTACAAAATTTTACCATCTAATCATTATAAACATACTCAGAAGTCGGTACGCAGTACTGAACACGATTGAATTGTATTATATATCTACTTTTAATTTTGAATCATGAACTGCAGGAATGGAAAGCATAGATTGGCTATATGGAGAAGGCCTATAATAATGAAAGGACTTGGAGTGGTTTCAAGGATTGAACTGGCTTTCTTTCTCATGTTCATAGCTCTTCATGTTTGGTCTTTTGCTACCTATTTGCGTATTGGCTTTGCTACTATCACACCCCAATCAGCTGCAAAGAGTGGGGAGAAAGTGTAGGCATTTTTTTTTTTTTTTTACAAAAAATTAAATTATTCATTTCGATTTTTTTTCGATCACGTGTAATAATAACTGGACACGGTAATGAAAAAGAATTTGTAGAGACAATTTCAAATTTAAGTTTTCGAAGGAGTCTATGTGACAATATTATTTATTGAAGTCACACGGTCACACTTTTATGAACACTTTATGCGCCAAGCATTTGATTAAAAAAAAACATGATTTGCCATATTATGAAAAGTTCGATGTAGCCCTGATGGTGAATTATGGCAGGTGGGAGGTGAAGTTGGAGACTGCGGCTCTCCGACTAGGTCTGATTGGTAACCTATGTCTGAGTTTTCTCTTCTTCCCCGTGACTCGTGGCTCATCGTTGCTACCACTTTTTGGTCTCACCTCCGAGGCTAGTGTCAAGTATCATATTTGGCTAGGACATATTGTCATGACTCTCTTCACTGCTCATGGTTTATGCTACATTATCTATTGGGCTGTCACACATAATATATCAGAGGTAATTTATTAATTACAATCAAGAATACTGTTTATTCTTATTCTTGAAATTAATTAATTTGCATTTTTCATTATATGTAATAATAATTTATTTATTTATTTTTGCAAATTCAGATGCTGAAATGGGATAATACAGGAGTTGCCAATGTGGCTGGAGAGTTGGCTTTACTATTTGGATTAGTGTTGTGGGCTACAACATACCCTAAGATAAGGAGAAAAATGTTTGAGCTCTTCTTTTACACTCATCATTTGTACATTCTCTTCATCTTCTTCTTTGTGCTTCATGTTGGCATTAGTTATGCCTTCATTATGCTTCCTGGTTTCTACCTTTTCGTGATCGATCGATACCTGAGATTCTTACAATCCCGGCAACGTGCACGCTTAGTCTCTGCCCGTATTTTGCCTTGTGAGACGATTGAGCTCAACTTCTCAAAAAGCAGAGGTATAGAACAAGAATGCACACATTGATATGGATATTAGATATACGTCATTTTGTCACTAAATTTAAATCTTTGTTACAATTTTGTTAAAAAAGTCACGTGACAACCTAGTGGGCCACATGACGTTTCTTGTTAGTCGAACTAATGGACATAGATGGAATGTCCAATTTGCAATAAAAGTCAAGTTCAACGATTGACTTGAAAAATAAAATACAGTTCAATAACCCATAAGAAATTTCATTTGAAGTTTAATGATAACCCCGTATGTTTAACCCGATATGTCATTAAATCAACATATGCTATGCACTTGTCAATTATATAACAAGGGTTTTTTTTAGGACTGAGTTACACTCCAACAAGCATCATGTTTATGAATGCACCTAGCATTTCTAAGCTGCAATGGCATCCCTTTACAATTAGTTCCAACAGTAACTTGGAAGCTGAGAAGCTGAGTGTTATTATCAAAGGTGAAGGGAGTTGGTCCAAGAAACTCTACCAATTGCTATCATCACCTTCTTCTGTTGAAAGGCTTGATGTATCTATTGAAGGGCCTTATGGGCCTACTTCGACGGATTTTCTAAGGTATGGAATGAATTTTTAGCTCGTTGAATGTCTCGACAATGTAATAGCTTGAACTTTTAGTTGAAGTCATCCTTCAGTATAAAATTCTAGCACAAAAATCATAGGTTTAGGGCCCTCACTAACCATTTATGAAATTGCAAAAGTTGGACTTTCACAAAGACAGATGAATATTGTACCGATGTATGTAAGCACAACAAGGTCGTTTAGTTTTGGTCCACCCGACACAAGTGAACGAGTCGAAGATATAAATACAACCTAGATTTTTGGACACTTGGTGAACTCAACAGAGTCTTGCTTCTAAAATGTTCGAAATTTTAATGCATTGATGAATCATATTTTGTTGCAGGTATGACTTGCTAGTGATGGTGAGTGGAGGCAGTGGCCTAACCCCTTTTATCTCTATCATCAGGGAGCTCATTTATGCAAGTGAAACACTGAAATCCAAAACCCCAGAAATCCTTCTAATCAGTTCATTCAAGAACTCTTCAGACCTCACCATGTTAGACCTAATTCTCCCAATATCTGGTGCCCCATCACAATTTTCCAATCTCTCTGTCCAAATTGAGGCATTTGTAACAAGAGAAAAACAACCCACAACACAACAAAAGAAGAATATTCAGACATTATGGTTCAAACCTAGTCCATCAGATGCAGCCATCACTCCAATCTTAGGCCGAAACAGTTGGCTCTGTCTTGGTTCTATAATCTCGTCGTCATTCATCATATACCTTATTTTCATCGGGATTTTGACCCGATACTACATTTTCCCAATCGATCATAACACAAATAAGATCTATTCGTCTTCTTCGAAAGCTGTGCTAAACATACTATTCATATGTATATGTATAATCATCACAGCCACCACAGCCTTTCTTTGGAACAAAAGTAAAAATGCAAAGGAAAGTACACAGATTCAGAACATGGAAGGGGCTACTCCAACAGCATCACCAAACTCATGGATTTATAATGCAGATAGAGAACTTGAAAGCTTACCCCAGCAGGCTTTTCTTCAGACAGTTAATGTGCATTATGGTGAAAGACCAGACCTCAAGAGTAAGTTATATAAACTCAAAATCATTTTGATGTTTGTTGTAGGTTTAGAAACTGGTTTTATTTGCTTGTGGGAGGAAATATAAGGCTATAGAGAGAAATTTATACTTCTTTCATACTATTTAGAAAAAAAAAAATTATTTGTTCCGCAAGTAAACTCAGCGTTACAATAAGTTACTCACTTTCAAATTTGACTAAAAAATTAACTATTTAATTGAAACTTATTTATTTACTTATAAGTTGGTTTTTTTAGTAAAACATGCTATTAAACTCCTTTTTGTTTCTCGGTCAATCAATCTTGTCCAGTTTAGTATACCAAACAAACTAAGTCCGTGTTTGGTGACCATTTTTTCTTTTAAAAAATAATGTTTTGAATAGTGATTTTTAGGAGAATGTATGGTTAAAAAGTATGAAAAAATTTTGGGTTTACATACAGAATATTTTGTTGCGTGAATGTGTGGTTGAAAATAAATATGTAGAAAAAAGAGTTTTCAAATCATGGTTGTCTAACGGGGGCTAAGACTTCGCACTAAAAATCTTTTACTCTCCCTATTCATTACCTATCAACCACAAGCTAACAACCATCCAGAAACATAGCTGTATCGACTATCGACTACCTACTCACAATCATCGTCGACTCGAAAATAATCTTCCAACATTTATAATCATATAAGAGCCTGCCTAATCAAATTTCAAGTTAAAAACTCTATGAAACTTCACCCTACAATCTTTACTTCGTTTGCAGGAATTTTGTTTGAGCGCAAAGAATCAAGTGTTGGTGTTCTTGTTTGTGGACCTAAGAAAATGAGACACGAGGTTGCCAATATATGTTCATCTGGTTTGGCAGCTAATCTGCATTTTGAATCCATCAGCTTCAGTTGGTGACGAATAAGAAAAATGGTTTCAAATTCAAATGATAAAAGCTCTATATCAGTGAATATTTTGTTATATTTTCTTGCATTTTTGTCCTTTCATCTTTCTTCTGGTTGGCTGAGCTTTTGACATATGACTGTAAATGGGAAGATGAAGATACTCCCTAATTCTCCATGTGTGAATAATATGATTTCTGTTTGTTAAATAAATTCTAATTGTCTTTTTTTTGTGCATAGAAAATCACTGCTGGAAATTGTTCAATGGATGTTTGAGACACTTTCCAAGTGGAAATTGTTGGAAATATTGATTTTTTGTTTATTTAAAATATGAGGAAAAATAAAATTTTTCATTCACTCTTAACAATTTTTTTGAATGGAAACCACCAGACAAGATATACTAATTAATAAATTTGGGAACATTAGTGCGCCAATAAATAAAGGTTGAAAGTGCATCTAAAAAGTGATGGAACAACTAAAGTTATGGTGTCAATATAATCGCCCCAAAAAAATTTTATTAAAAAATGAGACTCGAACGTGCTTTAAAAAAGTAAAATAAATTAAAATTTTATTAATTATAATGTCCCATCACTTCAAATACTGCACATTAAATATACACTCGTGACCTGAAATCAGAATATGATATCAATTTTCAACAAAACACTTCCTTTTTTGACGCCCTTTAAAATAAGAATTTTGCTACTTGTCTATAAAAAATGTAGATAGTGGATTACATAATATAATGTTGAGGGAAAATATTGGATAAAAGTTGACTGTCTAAAAAATATTTGAACGTAAACTCAAAATTATTTTTTACTTTTAAACCACATATTGTCTAAATAATCACTATTCAAAAAATCAATTTTTTCAAAATAATGGCCATAAAATGGAGCTTAAAAATTTCTCCATTAAGTTTCTGTTTGGTACACATTCTTTCAAAATACTACCTCCGTTCCAATTATATATGCTGGGTTTCTTTTTTTCTCTTATCCCAAATATAT
>CAIGRT010080679.1:5000-34903 GCA_903798405.1 Fraxinus platypoda | reverse complement strand
CATTATTTTTTTCATTCTTATTCTTCTACTCATTTTCAATCACATATTTTTTAATAAAATAATATTTTTCATTAATAACTTTTCCTTCTTTTTCAACCACATATTCTCCATCACATCAACAGTAAAAATGTATTTTTACCTTCAAAATGAGGGCTAAATTTGAAAATGATTGTGCCATAGAAAGAATTATTCAGGGATCTTATCTAGATCACTATCAGCTGATACCCAAAATATTGCTCATGGAGGCTAGGTATAAAAAAATTGAGGAAATATGGTTCAAGATTGCTGATTGAGGATTTCTATTTTGTAATTGATTAGCTTGAAATGTACGATAATAATATCAAACTTATGGAATATTTTTAGCGGAGTTATACAAGAAAGACATGATTGATGAGAATGAATTGTCAAAGTTGTTATAGAACGATTCTCACTCCATCTATTAAACGAATACAGGCTTGGATTTAATTACAGGTTCAGAATATTATATTATTTTTCCTTTTTAAACCTTTTTGTCAAGATAAAAGAATAATTTTTTATGCGATAAATTGTATCCATTTGCAGATAATTTCGTGGATCAATGAAAATTATACACCCCTCCCTTCTCCTCCCCTCTAGAAACCAGATCTTCGGATTAAAAAATCCAGCTGAATTCACACTTCTGCTCTGCACATTCCACAAAACATATAATATTCCATTACTGGATCTTGCAAGATCGCTCATGGGAATCTGTACAAACTTCCCAAACTATTGAAATTTCCTCTTATTCACGAGTATCTTTATCTTGCTAATTTCGTTACTCTTTTCCACAGAAGTTTTCTAGCTTCTGATGGATTCCCCATGTTTTTTACACTGTAATGCTGTTACTGCCGCAAATAGAAGATACCCACAGAATTATGGTACAAGGCCTGTTAAATTTCTTAACCAAAAATCAACAATCTCTTCAACCCATAGAAACACTGGATTTTTCCCTGTAGTTAGGGGGCCTCCTAGAATGATTGTCTCTGCTGTTTCATCTGTTGACACCAGGTATATTTCTGTTTTCATTTTTTTCTCGTTCTTGAATTATATGTAGATATCAATGTCGTTACATCGAAATGATAAAACTTTGGAACGAAAAATAAAGAAATATTAACATGGAAGGTGTAATAGTTTCTGCAAACAAAGGAAAAGTACTAGGTTTTTGTAAAGACTGTACCTTGCCATTGTAGTTGCTATATATTTCTGGCATCAAGATTATATTTCAGAGGATGACGATATTCTTTTAAAATAATTTTCGGGTGTCAGGGAAGAAGAAGCAAAGAAAGAAAAGAAAATGAAAAAGCAGTCAAAAGAATCGGATGGTAATAAGGTGAAGCTTAAAGTTATGCTAGATCACCAAGTTGAATATGGAGAGCATGTCGCAATTTTGGGGTCTGCAAAAGAGCTGGGGTCATGGAAGAAGGAAGTGATGATGAATTGGACAGAAAACGGATGGGTTTGTGATTTAGAACTGAAAACCAACAAAGAGCTTATCGAGTATAAATTTGTGATAGTAGGGAAGGGCAAGAAGAACTTAATATGGGAAAGTGGTGATAATCGCATTTTGAAGTTACCTCAGGGGGGCAGTTTTAATATGGTTTGTAAGTGGAACGCGACTAATGAGCCCGTGGAAATATTGCCTTTGGAAGAGCAAGCGGAATCAGAAGAAAGTGAAAATGGGAACGTTACTTCAGCATCAAACGAGGCAGTAACAACGAGTGCTTTCGTGGGGCAATGGCAAGGGAACGATGTTTCATTTGTTCGCTCGAAGGATCAGCTGGATGCACAAAAAAAAAGTAGTTGGGTTACTTTAGGTCTTGAAGGGCTTGCTCTGAAGTTAGTGGAAGGTGATCAGAGTGCTCGGAACTGGTGGCGTAAGGTACTGAATTTTTTACTCGAACGTAGAATTACAAATTCCAACAGGACTATTTGCATTTTTTATTTTATTTTTTTTACAAAAAGCCAGGTGACATGCTATTTCACCAAAACTCTGCCCCGTGAAATTTCTTATTGTTTTAAAAGAATAAGAAAGACATCACAATTGACCATGTGTTATAAGCCTACAATTGAGCCCCATTTTTTGTTGAAAATGATCTTTGTAATAGTGAAGTTTTCTGTGGTTAAAATGTAAGAAAAATTGTGGGTTTACGTGCAAAATATTTTATTGGGGGGATTTTGTGCTTGAAGATGAATTTGGAAAAAAATGATTTTTTAGATAATGGTGCTCAAACAGGGGCTAAATGTCTTATTTCATTGGTCTATTGAGATGAACTTTTTTTTTTTTTCATGCAATATGTTATCACTATAAAGTTAATATATATGCAAGAATTGGACAGAGTTAAGATTTAATTCATAGTTGATGATTTGATGTTTGTTGAATTTTTAAAGTTAATAAATCTCCTTCACTTCAGCTCTCTAATTTTGAATTCCTTTTGTTAGAGATGCAATCCTTCTTGATTGTTGAATACTTACTTTCGAAAACATATCTTTCATCCTCTTGTTTCAATGCTAATGTCAAAATTGATGGTATCTGATTTATTAAGCCTTCACAAGGTCTTGAAGTTAAAATGCTTTTTGAAACAATTACATAATAACTTGGAAAAGGAATAATGGTTTTAGAAGGGTCAGAATATATGATCTGGATTGTTTTACTTTTGCTGCATGACCCAAAGGTTATGATATCCCCAGCTGCCTATTACAAAGGAGTGCAGTTCTTCAAAATTTTAACATATTTAACTAGGACAAATACAATAACACCTTTTGTTTCATAGCTAATGTGTAGGGAAAAAAAAAATCATTTTTTCTCGTTTTTCGTGTTTAAATCCTTCAAAAAACTTGTGTGTCTTTGTTTTAGAGATAACAGCCCAATATGATGTCCTTTAGTTGTTAAATTGCTGATTCTAATTAAGCTTGGATATTTAAATTTCATACTACGACTATAGCTTTGTGCCTGTTCACCTTAGAGTTATCAAATTTACTTAATGTTTGCATCGTATAACTTGATTGGAGACAACAATGCGAGTGCATGGCTATTTTGCCTCATTTCTGTAGAGGTAATATCTGGTCAATTTTTACACATCCTGGTTGAACATTTTTTCCTCCGCTTTATGCACTAACTTATATTGTTTCAGCATTTTCCTTTTTTCTAACCTTCACATCTTTGTTTTCTTCATTTGCACCTTTGTTGTTTTCACTATGATGTCCCCCATCCTCGTTCAGGAAAAGTAAAATACTGAGGCTTTCACCGTGCAAAATGAGAAAATGTCTTAACAATTTTACATAGCTGTCTTGACTAGCAGATAAGCTCCATTTTACGTAATAAAATTTGTAAAAAGATTATAAAAATTTTAAAAATCATCCCAAGCCGTTGTTTGAATCTCTTCATTTACCTTAAAATTTTAAGTTAAGTTGTACTCTGCCCAATGTAAACGTAGAATTCCGCCAAGCCGCATCTTTTAGAAGATAGAAAAATAAATATTGAAACCTGGCTGATTTATATTTTCTTCTTGAAAAATTAGTATCAGTTGTAATTTAGGGGCCGTCAATTTGGCAGTATCTGTAAACTTTCAAATTTGACAGAATGGTGGTGTAGGAAAGAGAAAATGAATAACTTTCTATTGTGTAGAATGACAATCAGTTTGAGACATCCGAAAAAGAAATATGTGATGGAATGGAGGGAATACTACTTTATTGAATAATAGAACTTCTTGCTCTTCTTGATATAGTATGAAATTGTTCAACTGAATATAGTATGATAACCTTTCCTGTTCCAATTTTCTGAAGTATGCACATCTAAGATGTCACCCAATATATTTCAAGATTGGCACTATGTTTACAACTAACACCTTCTATTCTGGATTTGTTTATGCATGAAGCTTGAAGTTGTGCGGGAGCTAGTGCTTGAAAGTGTTGAGAGTGAAAACCGTTTGGAAGCTCTTACATATTCAGCTATATATCTGAAGGTATGATAATATTCCCTTAAACAGCTATTTTGAATAGATTAATTTGTGCCCTTATTAGATCAGATTCTATGCAGTGGATTAACACAGGGCAAATTCCTTGCTTTGAAGATGGGGGGCATCATCGACCAAATAGACATGCTGAGATTTCCAGGCAAATATTTCGTGAATTGGAACGAATTTCCTGCAGACAAGATGCTTCACCTCAGGTACTTTACTACTGATCATTATAAACAATCATAACAAAACAGGATTGTAGTTTCCTTGTAATTTGTTTTGATGCTTTAAAGTTAGCAATGGAACATGAATTTATTAGTAAATGTTGAAAAAATACGATTATACACTTTGGATTCTTCTTTTTTTGTAAGTGTGTCTGGATTTTCATAATTTTTTTTCGTTGGGTGGGGGGGACAAATCTTGTTTGTTTGGAAGTTCCTTTTATTGTTACTTTTTTTATTTCATCAAGTTGGATCAATATTGTATTCTAGCTTACTTTTCAATGATTATACCTCTTATGGTCATTACACACAGAATTTTTGTTTCCATTCGCATCATCTTACACATGTGGAACCTAAAAGATCACACTTTTATCAATGACACCCTGACACAAGGTTAAACTGACAACTGTAGATTAGCATAACAGGTCTTTGTGAAAGTAAAAAAAGTGTCGCAAATTGAAACATGTTGAATTTGAAATGTAAACAAATATATTTTCCCTCTCTAATAGCCTAACCTTTTAGACAGGGCGATTCAACATGGCACTAAAGTGGCGAAGTCTCGAGTTCAGGTCTCATTGCCACCTATTTATAAAAATTTCAAGTGTTCGATAAAAATATGACTTGAGTTTGCACATGCCGAGTTATAAATAAATAACACACGGTGGAGAAAAATGTGAAAAACTAGTTGGATACAAAACACCCATGCTTTANAAAAATGTGAAAAACTAGTTGGATACAAAACACCCATGCTTTAGCACCTAGCACAACGGCTCGTGATGCACCAGTAAGCACCAGTTTAACTTGAAGAGGTGGTGATTTAGCCCATGTTTGGTGCCCATTGTTTTAAAACTCTTTTTGGTATAGTATCATTTTCAACCACACTTTTACACAATAAAATATTCTACCTGTAAACCTAAAATTTTTTACTACTTTTTAACCACGTTGTCCTAAAAATACTATTCAAAACTCTTTTTTAAAAAAAAAAAAAAAATAGGGCATCAATCAGGGGCTTAGTAGCAGTGGGTGACACAGTGGCTTTGTAATAGCTTAAAACTTTAAATGAGGTGATTCAACGAACACGTAAATGTCAAACATTTTTAAGAAATCAATTGATGTTTGGATAGCAACCGGTGGAATGAAAATACAGAGCTTGTTAGAAAATTGAAACGGAGTTATGAATGACAATGATTAGGCACAAGTGCTGCACAGGGAGCTGGTGCATTCTAAACCTCAAACTTGATTTATTGATGATTTGTAGCACTGAGTGCAGGAAGAACGGTTGAAGCACAGTAATAACTTAACAATTAAAGATGTGCCCGAGTTTATTTTCCTCTTTTTCTATTGGGTGGGAGTTATTCATTCGGGAAGTAAGATGACACAAACTGAAATTGAACAAAGGGGACATTCTTTTTGGAATAAGTACTTAAGAGCAATACTTCAAAGACAATTTGTTGAACACGTGTTTTCATGACTTAACAACTTCAAGACCTTATAGTTTGAGATTATTGTGGAAAATCGCGTACTCACGATGTAGAGAGGTTTTGAAGAGTAAATTCGATGTCATGGTGTTACTCATCCTGTTCTAAGCAATATTTAGAAGCACAGAAATTGCTTCAGATACGTACTTAATCAAACTAATCCTTTTCGCACAAAACCGATGTATTGAAATAATAAGATTCTTTGTCGTGTTCTCATCATGTCCGAAACTAGCTGATTGTTTATATTGTTTTATTAACTAAATGCCAAATGACTTTTTGATCATATTTTCATTGCAACAAACTATCAAATTAATTCATTTCACTTATTCTTTTCTGGTTCTGCTCAAGTATCCTTTGTTCTTATCTCCTCATGAAAGGTTCTGTGTCTTATAATATGCAGGAAACACTTGTCATCCGTAAGATTCATCCTTGTTTGCCGTCGTTTAAGGCAGAATTCACTGCATCTGTTCCTCTAACGCGAATTAGGGATATTGCTCATAGGAATGATATCCCTCATGATCTTAAGGTTATCATTACAAAAAGGGCCTTGTATTTATTTTACCGTCTTTTTCTTCTTTTGGGTAAAAGATTGAGGACTTAAGGTAGTAATACTGACAATACAGCAAGAAATCAAGCATACAATACAAAACAAGCTTCATCGAAATGCTGGCCCTGAAGACCTGGTTGCCACAGAATCAATGCTTGCTAGAATCACCAAGAATCCCGGAGAATATAGTGAAGCATTTGTTGAACAATTCAAGATCTTTCATCAAGAACTTAAAGATTTCTTCAATGCTGGAAGGTATGCTTTATGTCAATTTTTTTTTTGCCTTTAGCCATAGCATCTTCTTCTTAGCCTTTGTCCATTTAGAGATCGTTCTGACAGAGAACATGTATTGCAGTCTGAAGTTATACGCTCTCTGATTCAACTTTAACAATTTATGTTATTGTACCATCCCGTCAATCAGACTTGTAGAAGCAAGTATTTCATACTAAATATTTGATCTCTGTCTTAAATATATACCATTAAATGATTATTATTACCATAGTTAGTATGAGTCCAATTCTCACATTAGATAGGAAGGATTAACATGATTCTTTTTCGCCCGTGGTTGGGAGTTGTTTGACATTTCCAAGTTCATGCTTTAAAATCAAATATAATAATAATCTTAAAAATGTCATTCTACTGCTAAACGATGTGCCATGCAGGATATTGTATAATTCAATATTAAAAATCCGATAGATTCTTGTTTTTGTAGTACATAATTTTTGCACAAGCTAATTTTTTATTTCACACTGTTGGAAACTTCTCAAACTTTGTAATGGTATCATTTGACGACAAACATGTCCATACATAAGTAAATTTTGCCTGAGAACAGAAGGTGTAGTTAACCAACAAATGATTCTTTTGGTTCCTGATCACGACTTTTTATTATTGCAGTCTTGAAGAACAGCTGGAGTCGATAAGAGAATCTCTGAATGATAGCTCATCAGCCCTTTCCTTGTTTTTGAAGTCGAAAAGGGTATTATTTCTATGAAATTATGATTTCAATTTTACAGTTACTGATATATATTGCTGTTAGAATGCATTGACATGAATGTAGACATGTTATTGTTGTGAGTTATGTGCACTAAATTGATCATGATGTAGTCACCTTATTCTGCATTATCCATTGGGAATCTTCATTCTTGCATAAAATACTGCAGCTTATATTTGGTGATAAATAATTTGTAACAGTCATCTTTATATAGCCATGAAAGCTTAATATATATTAAGAAATATTATATTTTTGAAGACTTGAAGAGAAGTATAAAGGAGGAGGTGGGATAAGAACTAACGAGGTGGATGATGACTACCAAACCCGTCAAGGCTTCAACTTTTAAGCTGAGTTAATCACTCTCCAACAAATTAACGGCTAATGCTTTTACTATGCGAATCAATCTACTGATTTTAGAGTGTGAAACAATTAAAAACCATCTTATATTTTTCTGTAATTTGTTCATTGGATGCCTTCTTGTTATCTGCCCGATGAAGTTATAAATATTCTTATATGTTTACGTAGTGATCTATTCTTCCATAGTTCCATGCTTCAGTTTTCCGTCAACAAGAATGAGCAATTATGCTGTCCATCACATATGAGTGAGAAAAAGAGTAGCCCTTTTAGTATTGCATCTAAGTCCCATACTTCCCTCACATAAAGACGAGTAACTTGGACAAGCAGCATCTTACTTTCACCCGAGTCTTTTATGTGATAAGTCATAAGCATCTAATCAATTTACCATCCTTCCATATTTTTGCTGAGGTTCTTTTAGCTTACTTCATTTTTTTAAATCACTTTCCTGTCTATTACCCAGCATGTGAACTTCCTACTTAATGATTATAGTTCTTCTTTAGTTTGAATACTATCATTTGGCCTTATTATATATTTCTATAACCAGAAACAAGTATAGTGGTAGATTTCTCTTACTCTTTGTAACGGGTTTAACACTGTCAAAAACATGATAAGTATTCTTAACTGGCTGTCAGCATCTGATCAACTAGCAACTAACATAGCGGACTAGAAATCCTTACTTTGTCTTGTATTTGGTCCATGACAGAAGATATTTTGTTCTTGCTCAAGTAAAAGCCGTTATTATTTTTTACAACGACGTGAGCATTGTCTAATACCAAATATTGTCTTTGCACAATCCTTATGTAGCAAAAAATATTTTTCGAAATGAGCTGCACTGGGTACAGTCGCACTCATTCTTTCTGGTATGTTTTTACACACAGCAGATTCTCTAAACTCTTGATCAGTATGGTCTTTGACTGCATTGTAGATACCTCAAATATGGGAAGAAAGTTTTTGATTTTATAAAATTTCATACCATTAAATTTTTCCTACCCAGTTTTTGGTATACGTCTTTTATTTTCAATTTGTTGGCAAATAAAGGGTTTGTTTCTAACATTTTGAACCTATTTTTTCTGCATTCAATAAGAAGTTAAATTTATTTCTCTCTTCAGGCACTAGATAATATGGATGGAACAAATTACAATTCGAGTGAAGGTTTGGGAGTGTTGATGGAGACGGTAAAAGCTTTGGATGGTCTTCGCAAAGAAATTGTGAAAGGTCTTGAGAGTGGACTTCGAAATGATGCTCCCGATGCTGCAATAGCAATGCGCCAAAAGGCATAATCGTTTTTCATAAGAATTTCTCATTTTGCTTTAAATTTGAAACTTAATCTGAAAACATACTTCAATTTTGTTACTGTGCAGTGGCGTCTTTGTGAGATTGGGCTTGAGGACTACGCATTTATTCTCTTAAGCAGGTAGATTCTGCATTGAAGTTCAAAAGTAGTGATTAGAATAATGGAAGTTTTCAATCACAGATATATTTAAATGATTCTGATGACCATTCTACATAAGACTTGTTTACTAATTCTCGCATAATCACAAATCGGTTACACTTTTTTGATATTGGTGATGAAATGATGCTTTTATTAATGGATTATCTGTTTAGGTTTCTTAATGCACTTGAAGCTGTTGGAGGAACTTCTTGGCTTACGGAAAATGTAGAGCGAAAAAATGTCTTCTCTTGGAGTAATCCAATTGGAGCTCTTGTCATTGGCATCCATCAGGTGGTCCTATCAGGCTGGAACCTGGAAGAATGTAGAGCAATCGGGAATGAACTTCTGGCTTGGCAAGAGAGAGGCCTTCTAGAAACTGAAGGTACCTGTTTTCTTCATTGAATTTCTGATGGTTTTATGTAATTTAATTTTTTCTAAAATTTCTTTGTGGTTACGTTAAAAGGTAGTGAAGATGGTAAGATAATATGGGGTTTAAGGCTTAAAGCTACGCTGGATAGAGCCAAGAGACTCACTGAAGAGTATTCTGAGACACTTCTTCAAATATTCCCTCAAAACGTTCGGGTTAGTTAATGTTTGGTTCTTCGTATTTATTGATTTTGTCTAAATTAAGCTTTTAAGTTAATAACTTAGAGCATATTTGGCTAAGCCTAAAAAAAAGTCAAATTAACTTTTTGTTTCCAAAGATGTTTGGATACATTACTTTTTTCTTATTTTTAAGTAAAAATTTTGAAAGTAAGTGTTAGCTTACCGTCAAAGTAAGTAGCTTATTAGGGAGAGAGATTATTTCACCAATCAACGCACAATTTATTTCCAACTTTAACGATTTTTTTTTAATTAAAATTGGCTGTTGTAAACTTTTTAAACTTAGCTAAATATGCTCTTAGCCAGTCAACTAAAAAAAGAACATCCCAAGTATTTATAACAACCACTCTTGGACTTATGCCAGTAATTGTTCCTTTGCACACATGGGCGGATCTATAGTGGGGGCAGTGGGGTCCGCTGCCCCATACTAGATTTGAAATCCAAGATTTTATAATAGATTTTTCAAGATTTTACACAAGATTTTCAGATAACTTACTTATAATTTTCATTTTTGCCCCCACAATTAAACTATTTTGAAATTTGCCCATACAATTCTACTCTCCTGGCTCCACCTCTGTTTACACAGTCGACATTATTAGCTAGAGTTGAGGTCCCAGATAGTGAAAAGCCTTCTTTCACATACATGAACACATCATGTCCTCTATTTTTTGTACTTCTACAAATGCAACCCCTCTTTACTTCTGATAAAGTGTTTGTTCAACAGTTAGGCAGGGTGTTTACATGTGCATTTGTTAATGTTGAAAACCTGATGTTACAATGATGATTTCAGGATTTATTAGATCCTTTACCACTAAATTTTTATACTTCATCTTCTTCAATAGTTACCTTGATGTGTACATGATAAATTTGAGTCTAGTTATTTTGAATTTCAACCAACTCCCCGGGTCTTGCAGTTATTGGGAAAAGCTTTTGGGATCCCAGAAAACAGTGTGAGGACTTATGCCGAAGCTGAAATTCGTGCTGGGTATGGTAGTTTTAGTTTAATATGTAGTCATATGCCACCGCATACTCAGCAAATCTGCTTTTGTTATATAGTTTTTTGTTTGATAGACTCATGTTTGGTATAAAATTTTGGGTAAGACTGGACACGATAATATACAAAAATCTTATTTTTCTTCCTTAGCACTGTCCAGTTTTATCTAATTCTCCCTACCAAATATGTCATAAAATTAATGTGGCCATCTAATTTTTGTTTGGGAATATAGTGTAATTTTTCAGGTGTCCAAACTTTGTACACTTCTTTTGAAGGCTGTAAGAAATACTCTAGGGTCTCAGGGTTGGGACGTTCTTGTTCCAGGAGATGCTTTTGGAACCCTAATCCAGGTACTGTCTGATATGCCTATCAGGACTCGTAAAGTATACTGTCGAAGAGAGGGATATATAGATTTTTAAATCATTAATTGTCCAACTCATCAAGCCATGGCCAAGGCTTTGTTTTTATTGTTGCCCCCTATTACATGTAACTGTGGATTTCAGGTAGAAAACATTGTCCCAGGATCAGTTCCTTCATCTGTAACAGGACCAGTCATTCTTGTGGTGAATAAAGCCGATGGAGATGAAGAGGTTGTGCATCATTTTACATATCTCAATGTTCTAGTTTCAGAATGTAGGAAGTCAAATATTTTTGTATGCTTAAACACGAATTTCTCAAAGAAAAGTATACATGAACATGTTTGGCAAGGAGGACTCAGACAACAGTGGGAAGTGTTAATAGAAAAATAAATTAAAAATTATGTTCATTGTTCTATCCTATCTAATACTGTGTTCCAAACATGTCCTAAACTTATGTTGTTGGGCCGTCTGCCAGGTAACAGCTGCTGGGGCCAACATAACTGGAGTCATACTTCTGCAGGAGTTGCCTCATTTATCTCATCTTGGTGTTAGGGCTCGGCAAGCAAGTCTTATAGTTCCTTTTTCTAATTATAAACCATGTATCCAGTTGTTTATCAAATGATGAAATCCATGATTTACTTACGATCTACAGGAGAAAGTGGTATTTGTGACCTGTGAAGACGATGATAAATCCGCTGATATAAAAAATATGAGCGGGAAATCAGTGAGGTTATTTTCTTTCAATATTTCCACACAGTTTTTCGTTGCATAAATATATATATACAGAGCTCAATCACTTCTATGATAAGTTTCTATCACATGATAGAACTACTTAAAGTGGTTTCTTTAGTTGCCTATTCCGTTACCCACTCTTTTCAGGATTGAAGCATCATCTGCTGGTGTCAACTTGACTCCAGCTTTGACAGAGCATGGCAACGGTAATATTCCACAGGAAAAACAATTGACTACTGTTTCATCGACGATTGGAAACTCTATCGAAAATAATTCTTCAATACTCACCGGTGAAACTTCTAAATCAAATCAGGTATAAGTTTCTAAATCACTTCCAACTATCCTTTATTTCAAATACATTTTCTAAGATGCCATAACGACATTCAGATCATATCTAGTGGAGGTGTTGTACTTCTTGGAGATGCTGATCTACAAAGTTCTGGTGCAAAAGCTGCTGCTTGTGGTCGCCTAGCTTCTTTGGCCTCAGCATCTAGTAAAGGTACCGCAACTTCTTGCATTCTCTTTTTCGAAATCAATTTTCTTCTTCTCGAATTGAAATGTTTTATCTCTATTAGTCGATGACCTACATTATGTCCAGAAGCAGCTCACCAACGTAACTTTTTGTGCAGCTATGTAATTCATGAATCATTTATGAGCATCTCGTTAGTACATCATGATGTTGTAAATATCAGTTGTTCATTCAGTGACTCTGAAATGTGGCTTTTAACACTTTTTCATAGCAAGAGCATGTTTGGTTAAGTTTTCAAAAAAAGTAAAAATTACTCTTTAGTTTTCGAACTTAATTGGATATATGTTAATTTGTTGTTAGTAAGGAAGTTACTTATTTAGAATGTAACTCTTGTCAGAACAATAAATCACTCATTGTCAACAGTGACTAATTAAAAAATTATTTTAAAAATCGCTAATGCTACAAGTAAAAATTTTAAGCTTAGTCTAACATGCTGAGACATTCAGGTGATGTTAGAGATCGTTAACTTCTCGTGCTGCTACAAAATATGTGAATCCAAATTGCGAAGTTTGTCATATAATTTCGTTGAGGCAAAGCTTGATATTTCACGTTCCGTCTTCCTCTTCCTCGTTTATATAACAGCGTTCACGTTGTTTCTAACTTTGTATTCTGTTGCTCGAATGGCAGTTTACAATGACCAGGGGGTTCCAGCGGCGTTTAAAGTACCGGCTGGAGCAGTAATACCTTTTGGATCTATGGAGATGGCTTTGGAACGAAGCGGATCAATGGAAACATACAAATCTTTGGTTGGACATATCGAAACAGCTAAAATCGATGGAGAACTCGATAAACTCTGTAATGACCTACAGGAGCTGATTTCTTCGTTGCAACCTTCGAAAGAAATCTTTGAAAGCTTAGGAAGAATTTTCCAGGACAGTGCACGTTTAATAGTCCGCTCTAGTGCAAATGTCGAGGACTTGGCTGGAATGTCGGCTGCTGGGCTTTATGAATCAATTCCGAATGTCAGTCTTTCAAATCCGATAGCGTTCGGACAGGCTGTTGGACGTGTTTGGGCTTCACTATACACACGGAGAGCAGTTTTAAGCCGTAGAGCTGCTGGTGTGCCTCAGGAGGCGGCTGTGATGGCTGTTCTGGTGCAAGAAATGCTTTCGCCGGATCTGTCCTTTGTTCTTCACACGTTAAGCCCTACGGACAAGAATGATAATTTGGTCGAGGCTGAAGTTGCTCCGGGACTTGGTGAAACTCTCGCGTCGGGCACAAGGGGCACTCCGTGGCGTCTTGCAATCAATAAATTTGACGGGTCGGTGCGTACTTTGGCATTCGCAAACTTCAGCAAGGAATTAGTGGTGAGTGGCAGTGGTCCTGCAGATGGAGAAGTGCTTCACTTAACCGTAGACTACAGCGAAAAACCGTTAACAGTCGACCCCATTTTCCGGCGGCAGCTGGGCACGCGTCTGGGAGTGGTTGGTTTCTTCCTCGAACGGGAGTTTGAGTGTCCTCAGGATGTTGAAGGATGTTTAGTTGGCAACGACATCTTCATTGTCCAGACGCGGCCACAACCACTGTAGGTTTTTTTTCTTCTTCTGTTCAATAAAGATTTACGGATCTTCCATCAAATATTCTGCTTTATTTTCTCGGGAGTTCAGAAGCTTTGCTGTTTCTTACCGGGAGAGAGGAACCAATAATGTAAACTCTCCAAGTTTTCATTTTCACCGAGAACTCCTATATATACAATTTAAGCCTAAACAAAGAATAAATAAATTGTCATCGGCTGAATAAATGTTACTTCAATATTTAGAAATTCTTGTAACATAAATTGATTGATTTGACCAACGATTAAATTTATTTTTGTTCAATTCGATTTAAAGGAAATTTTGTACAGTTAAATGTTCAGAATAAAAAAATATATATAACAATTGTCAGTCAGTATCAACAAACAATACATTGCATACAATTGAATTTTGAAGAGCTATATTTATATAAAAAAAAAAAGTAGAAGTTGCAACTTGAAAAGTCAGCTAGCTTTCTCCTGGACCTGCCTCAACCAACCTTTTAAGTACTTACCTGCACAAAATGTGTAATAATTACACAAAATTATAGGAACAGAAATGCTATTGGAGGTCAGGAAGAAGACCAGCAAACTCCTTGATATATTATAGTCTTGCTAAAGTTTTTATCCATCAAGGGCCAGTCGAGTTACAAGCTTAAACCCAACTCTCCCACTCCCTTGAGAAAAGGTCAAACAACATTCTGCCCAGCCAGAAAAATACAAAGGGAGATTTGTTCATTTTCATGCTTAGGTCTCCGTCCTTCTCAAGTGCTCAATCTGTAACTTTCCTCTTGTCCAGTATTCTCCCGGAAGGGTTAGGGAGTAAATTGTACTTACCTTATTGAGCTTAAGAGCTGCTGGCTTCTTGAGGTAAGGAGTTAAGGAGCTATTGCCCTTATTAATTAAAGTAAGTTATTGATTGAGCAAAACACGTCTTCACTTTATTGTTTTATTGATCTCCATTAGAGAAAAACAGCATCGCTGTGGTATACTTTCAGGCAGAGAGGTACATTTAGTCGAACACAAAACAACTTGGTTCTTCATGTTTAGGGACCAAAGAAACCTAAGTGAAGGAACCAAACTTATGGATCAAGTCACATCATTCTCTCTATAATGACAAGAAGAAATTAACCAAATTTCCAAATTGTACAACTGTATACTGCAAGGATAAGGGAGCTATCATGACGAAACAACAGCAAAATTCACTGTACAGCGTTTAATTGTCAGCAAGAACAACTAATTCATATTGAACATCGTTAAGAATGATCCAAAAGTTCTGAACTAGAGTCTGTAGAAGAAGGATCTTGCTTGTCAATAACAGCATCACTCTCACAATACACGGCATTTCTTTCACCTTCAGCACAACTAACATTGTTGTCAGAACAATCTTCGACAGGCTGTACTGTAGAAATGATCTTTCCAAACAACTGGATTGAAGAAACAGATCCCTGTTTTCCAACTAACTCAGTGGAAGATAAGTTCACACTGCTCTGACTATCAGGTGATAAGTTATCCACGCGCGAACTTCCAATATTTAGTTCTGTGGAGATTTTCAGCTCAGGTTGTGTGCCATTCTTCATGAAATTAGTGGACATTTGATGCGAATTATCACTGTGGGAGTTAGATAAAGTGGATGCACAAAACTGATCTAGCCTGGCTCCCTGCATGCCAGCAGGATATGAATAATAACTGAACGTTGATGAGTTCAATTGTCCAATCATCAAGTCGGTTGACTCTGTAGTAGGGCTGAAGAGCTCTCCCTCTCCATCGGGTAGCTTCCCTGGAGCTTGCCGGACTTTGAATTTTTTCAGAGGGGGAAGTGCAGAATGAAACTGTGGTGTGGGAAGAACAAGTTCAACTTGCCAGGGGCTTACTGTCTTCACATTCTGCAGAACTTGAGGTTCATCCCACATCACCTGCAACAGCAAAACAGGATCTTCAGGCAAAGTTAAAAAGGAAGCAGGGAATACAGCTATGTGATATCACATTCTTTATTCAATATTTATGGGATACAAATAAAACTTGATGAGGAGCAAAGTACAAAAAGTTTCTGGTAATAGTAATGCCACAGCAATCCCATTAAAAGATTTTGGCAACATCTTCACCCAACAAAGAAAGGTCATCTAAATCCGACGACCTTGAAGAAACCAGAACCCAAAGAACCTCGAGTGCCACGAATGATGTAATTATTATCTATCAGCAAAACAAACAACCACCCCGGTGAAAATTGTAGTACTTCATGACTTTCACCACTGATCTATGAATTTCCAACTTACGTTGTCATTACTGATCCACAAAAGTTACCAAGAAAAGAAGTGCCAACTTTATTCGCCTAAAGATTAACATCCAAGCAAATCATGAATATTAATTACCACTTCAATAAAACCAACAATGACATTGTTTGCAACAATATAGCATGATAGAATCTGGTCGAATCAAGCATAAACCGTTACCGCTATAATTGTTTTCCATGTTATAGCACCCGACCAATCAAACATCACCACCACTTGCACTACAATAAAAACAAACTTTCAAATTCTTCACGATTATACAGCATCCAATCTAATCAAGAATACAGATTCAAAACTTGATCTCCCATAAAACAAACACTGATATTCTCATCACCAGAGGTCCAAAATCTAGCATCAGAGCAGGTTAAGCATGCCGTGCAACATTAACTACAAATTCAAGAAAACCAACTCCAATCAACATAGCAACAGATCAATAAAATAATAACTCAATGTCCAGTCCAGTACACTATCTCCTAGCTGCCCCAGTAAATACAATCTTCCTTTCAGGAAGCGAAGATTAAGGAAATCCTAATGATTGCATCATTCTCCGAGGAAGGGCATCCTATGATCCCTCCAAGAAGAAAGAGATAGAAACGACAGTGAAGGGACTTCATAGGCAATGACGCTTGCTCCATCATCAGGATCCTACAAGTGCATTTAAATGAATGGGTCATCTCAGCTTTAAAGCGGCTAGGTTTCTTCGCTTGCTAATTTGGGAGGTTTTATAATAAACTGATTAGGATCGCAACAATGCCCAGACTCAATTGCATGTTGCAGCATCCAAACTCATCAAAAATAAAAAAGTTACCACTTGAACTCCAATAAAACAAACAATAAAATTCTTCGCCATTACACAACAACATCCAATCAATTCCTGCGTGCAGTATTACCACTTGATCTTCCATAAAATAAAAATGGATATTCTTCGCCAGAAGTCAAAATTCTAGCATCAGACCAGGTTAAGCATGTCATGCAACATTATTATTACAAATTCAAGAAACCCAACTCCAATCAACATGGAACAGATCAAAAACATAATAACTCATGTCCAGTCTAGTACATTATAGCCAAGCTGTCCCAATAAAATCTTCCTTTTGGGAATGGAGGATTAGGGAAATCCTAATGATCGCAGCTTTCTCTGAGGAGGGGCATACTAAAATCCCTCTAAAAAGAAAGAGCAAGAAAGGACAGTCAAGGGGCGGCGTATATTTCGGAGGCAACAACACGCACCTCATTACGAGATCAAAGAAGTACATTTAAATGAATGGGTTGTCTCAGCTTTAAAGAGATTAGGTTGCGTCGCTTTCTGAGTTAGGAGGCTTATTGATACTTCTGATACGGACAACCTGATAAGGATTGCAAGCCCCTCAACATCTTGCTTAAGACAATTCCCAGACCTAATTGCATGTTATAGCATCCGACCAAATCAAACATACAAAATTACCACGTGAACAACAATAAACAAACAATGAAATTCTTCACCATTATACCACATCCAATCAAATCCAGTGTACAGAATTACCACTTGATCTCCCATAAAACAAACACTACTATTCCTCATCAGATGTCCAAATTCTAGCATCAGACCAGGTTAACCATGCCATACAACATTATCATTAGAAATTCAAGAAAGCCAACTCTAATCAACATGGCAATGGAACAAGAAAATAACAATTGAAGGTCCAGTCTAGCACACTATTATCATAGCTGGCCCAATCTATCAAATTGTACTTAAAAAGAGTTGAGACAGTTCCTAGCCACGAATACCCACCAAGCAAATCATCTTATCAACAAATAATGATCATTCACCAACGACAATCAAATACACAATCAGCACGCATCCACGAACGAGTGCACATACCTCATATGCATGCCATATAACATTATCATTAAATAATTGAGGACCTCCAATCAACATGGCAATGGAACAAAAACATAATAATTCAATGTCCAGATTCTTATGCGATCGCATACTTAAGACAATTCCTAGACTCAATTACCCACAAAACATATGATCTTCTAAACACAGTCCTTATTTGAAAATGACAGAAAATCAGCAAGCATGCGCCAAAAAGTATACATACCTCAAGCATGCGCCAGGGAGAATCGCCCCCCGGCACCCCACTGGAGGAAGTCGTGGACAAAATAGTGCCCTGGAACCAAGTCGTGCGTGAGGAATCCTCCGTCTCCACAGCCATCTTGACACGCATGCCTGCGCTCCAGCAGAAACTAAGCGAGTCCTCCACTTTCTCCGCGCTCACTACAAAATCTGGAATCCCCGTTCTCGGATAATACACCACCTCAAACGCCATCCCCTTCTCTGCCGTCTCAATTGCCTCTATTACCTCTCTCTCCTTCCCATTACCACCATTGCGATTATTACCGTACTCATTTTTCACTGTCGAGTTTTCCATAGCCACTGGACAGTTCCAAACGCTAACAATCTCCCGAACCGCACGCCTAATCCCGACAAACAATTCGCCGGTCGATTTTTTCCGCATAAAAACCACCGTATCTCCCGCAACGAGCCGCTTGCTATTGACGAACCGGCTCCAGCCGGTGGTGAGCAAATGGCGGCGCGGCGTACCTCGGTAAATGTGCCGAAACTCCCATGCATTGTTCTGGCTGTCATTTATAACAAGATTCTGAACCGGCGGTTCGGCCGAGAAATCGAGCCGGGGGAAAATCAAGTCGGCGCAGAATCTGGGAACAGAGAATCCCCCGCCGTTATTCGCATCTGACGGCGTCAAAATCTTCGCGAACGAAACCACGTCGCTTTCGTCCATTTCCCTTTTCTCAACATTCTCTGTAATCACGTGCTGCCCACGTGACTGGAGGGGAAGGAGACGGAGTTTGGCGAACGGTTGGTCGAAGGAAGCGTCGGAAAGTAACGAAACGGCGAGGACTTGGCAGGAAATCAAATGGGTTTTGAGCAAAATATTGTTGTTTTTGACGGGGAAGGAGTGTTCCAGGTGACCTTGTGGGAAGTAGTAGACGCGGGAATTGACAGTAGGGATTTCGACGGCGGCGCCGGCAGTGGCACGCCAAATCGAGGGATCCGTATGGGTGGCGGAGGCCGACATTGCTGGTAAGGAAGTGTTCTGTACGTATAGGTTCGGGATTGGGAGTATATATAGGGGGTGGGTGGAGCTGTGTGTGGAAGTGCCGTCTGTGCGTGGGAGTATGGAATAAATGAGGGTAGGGCCCAGTGGGTTTTAGATTGTAACAAATATGCCCTTCTCTTTTAAGAAAATTACGGAAATGCGAGAGTGGCCGTCATAACTGCCTCGTAAAGATCTTCACGCGCCTATTGCCGATTTAAATGGAATTTGCCCCATTAAATTTATAATATATTTTTCTTTTTTTTAATCACACGTTATTTAATAAAATAATATTATACATAAATAAAAAAAATCATTCTTTTTCAACCACATGTTCTCTAAAATACTATTCCAAAAATTATAACACCAAATAATGGGGCCAAATAAATTTATTCAGTTCGAAAACTTATTGTTAGTACTATGACTTAAACGAAAGAACGCATTGGATTACTGAAATTTGTGAGGTAGTCCAGATGCGAGTGTTCACTCTACATAAAAATAGAAATTTAAAATTGTTGTTGAGCTTTTTGAAAGAAAAAATATAAAATAAAACATTTGATCTATTTGAAAATGTGCACTTGGTTCATTGTCTTGTTAGAAATTTTTATTACAAATTTGAAAAAAAGAGTAAATGTCTCGTCAATTGCTTTATTCTCTTTAAAAACAATAACTAACACCTTGTAAACTTTAAAAAATTACTTGAATATGATCTTACTTATTAATTTTTCAAACAAAAATAAAACATCACATAGGAAATTCAAGAAATGATCTTTGAAACGTTTCAATTGTAAGTAAAACGCAAAAATTCAAAGAACAAAAATAAAACATGATAAAGGAAAATTAGGAAATGATATTCGAATCGATTCAACTGTATGTAAAAAAAAATAACAAAAAATTAAAAAATCCAAACACACTGAATAACATCGAACCAGCTTATTGCCCGAAAAATAATTGAGAAAAAATGCTATACATAATTATTTACGGATTCATATATAAATTGATGAATGACATTATACTAAAATTTAACTAATTTCCTTCCCTTTTTTCCTCATTTTCTCTTTCAAATTGTTTTTTTCTCTTTTTCACCAAATCAGTAAATAATTATGCATAATTAGCATTACTCATAATGCCCTTCCTGATAGGGCTACGTCCTCACGAATGCCAAACTTCGTAGCTTAGCCCATCTGGGATGACCATAAGTGAGTATTCAAATTATTCAAATAAAATATTTGTATATGTAATAAATATTCTAAAAATAAAAATCAACATTGTCCCCGCGTGTGTTTCACTGTCTCCAGGTGTGAATTCCATTTTTGTTCAATTAAAACAGGGAAGCTGAACGTGTCAGTTCAAATTACCCTTATACCCTCACCTGCACCACAAGAGGCCTCTCACGTCACGTTTGTTATACTTTTTGTCCCTAAACGAGATTTGAACACGTTGAAGGTTGGAATTTACAAGGACTTTTGTTAAATCTAGGGGGTAAAATGGGGAATCTAGTGCACAAAGTGATACGACTTCAGTATGAAAAAGTTGTCGCTGCTAGAGACAAAGTGGGTGTACATCGCGTTTTGACTTTCAAAGTGCACGGAATTTCTGTGCACTTTTTTTGGTGCAAGTAGCACTCGTACCTCGTGATTTTCTGATTAAAAAAAAGAGATAAATTATTTTTTAAACTATACAATGACAACATGTCATGTGATATATTGTATACCAAGCACGATTCTTAAAAAAAATTGTTTGAATGTTGTTTGTTTTGAAATTGACCAGCCTTAATAGCAGCCATAGCACACCCTCTCTGTGCATTTTACGAATATTATCCTTTAGCAAAAATAATTTTCTTCTATTCCATAGGCTTCATGTTAAAAATAGGCAGACCATCATCCTCATCGCATATATCGATATTTCATTGCCTCTTAGGACAAAATATTATCCTTGTCGTTGGAATGCTCATCCCTCGTTGATTCTACGACTACCATAACGTAGTATTTGTCATAAGAGTTATTCCCTAAGTACGGGGAATAACTCACAGAATTTGTACAGGATGCCAGTATCCTGTGCATTTGTGTGTGTGTATTTTTTTTCATATTTGAATATGTGTTGTCTATTTCAAATTTTTGTACCAATTCTGTACGAATTTCTTGTACTTGTAGACTGATTCTTGTCATAATTGATCATTGCACTGATTTTGACTCTATAAATAACTATAATGTCAATCATTTCAGTTTCTTTCCTGTCACATCAACCTTTACCATATAGAGTTAAAATATCAAAATTAAGGACAAGAGGATGAGACGATTTCGTTCTTACGAGAAGAACAGGAGAGAATGCTATGTTTTGGGTTTAAATTTGATGATTTAATAGAAGGTTTAATGGCGAAAATGATAGAAATATATTCTGATTGTATTTTTAAAGAAATAAAAAAGGGGAAAAAGATTAAACAATGACATTGAAACCTTTCATCATGTTCGCATTTATCAATGCATCATGACATACACGTTAGTAAGCAAACGATTTTCTTGGAACTCTTCCAATCACACAGTAATACTAAACCTGTACTTTCAGTAGAGTAATGATATTCATAAGATGTACTTACTAATCAGCGGTGATGTGTCATTTAGATGCATTAATCGATTTATCATCTCAATTATCCTCTTAAATGCAGGATTTAAGGTGGCAAATCAATTAATGTCATCTAAACCGCATATCACCGCTGACCATTAAGCCACTGCCTATGAATAGCATTAGTCCTTTTAGCATGTTCAGCCATGCGGTTTCTTTTTGCTGGTTTTCTATGGAGTCGGCATCTGCTCTCCTCATACTGCCAAAAAAATCAGCTAAAAAGGCCGACGTACAATGTTTATCTCAGATGAAACAAATCAAAGTAAAGATGAGAATAAATAGTACTAAAAAACGTACAATGTTTTCATTTAGAGAGATCAACACACTAATTGTTCATCTTATGTGCTTTATCATTCTAAGCTATGTGTTACATCTTATATTATTTTGATTAATGTAAAACGTTATCACTTGATGGTAATCGAACATGATACTAGAATATTTTCTTAATGTGTATTGTTGCTTAGGCATGTAACTTGATTGCAGAACATTATAGGCCGAATATAACTTGATACTTTTCGATGATTATTTTTCAGGATTATCTGGCACTGAAAAATCCCAGCAGCAGAACGATAATCAGAATTCCTCATTCCAGTATCATCTTGAATTTGATTGTTATCTCTGAGAAAATTGTATCTTGTTTTTGATAATCGTAGCTGACGTGCGTTCTTGTAAAAGCGTTATTCAAAGGAGACCGGAAATAGTCATTACATTCAGTAACAATCCAGTATCTTTAATTTTTATTTTCTGAAGGAAAGTTGCATATAATCAATCCAGTATCTGTCCCTTCGTCGAACTAACGGTTTCCTACATAATGGCATAAACAGCGTCATTGTCTTAATTCATCTTCACATTGCTCAGGCTCATCATTGCCGTTTTGTTCATAACAACATACTCTACGACAACTAAATACCACAACTGCGCCCGTAGTGCGACTAATTAACAATAGTAAAATCGAAATTTATCAAAAGTCCAGTCTAAAATTCGAAAGTAATGAACTTTTTACAAATCTTATGAGATAGGAAGCCTAAATACAACGAAGACGGGAAGGTGCAAAAAGACAAACTAGCGTGATTCTATTAAAGATGGAATGGAAAACCTTTGGATGTTCTAGAGGAGGCGCAATAAGTGGGTTGTGGACTTCTAGACTGGTGAGACCATCAGGTGCACATTGGCTGAGATGGTGGTATGGCAGCAGTTACTGGCGATGGTGCTAGTTACCAGGATACTTCGGTGTGGGATGGGAGAAGAGCGTGGACATGGTGCCCGGGACAAAGATGGTGGTGGTGGTGGTAATGGAAGGTGGGTAAGGAGATAGGGTGGCACTGCAGAAAGGAACGGAGGTAAGATGCGGCAGTTCAATTGGTGTTTGGACACCACTGAAGTGAATCTAGAACCTGAATTGACGGCATTAATAGCATTTGGGCATCACCAGCAAACATGACACAAACAAGAAACACTTGCAGGAATGGCTCGAAAGAAACAACCAAATGAAAACGCAAAAGCTCACAACCTCAATGTCATCTCTGAATTCTCGACCATAGTAACATGGTCATTAGTGATCACTCGTGTTTCCAGAATAGTCTTGAACCGAATCTATAGAATGATATTTCACCAGAAAAGTCATATACAGCAAATTTCAATCAACAAAACACATATCTGATATACTAATTCAAGCATCAGATATCAAGTATGTAAAATACTTCAGAACCCAGAATGGTAACAAAATGGTCACGCATCAAAATCTATTTTAATAACACACATTAAGTCAAACATATATAAGAAAACCACGGTACCGGATTTATAACCAAGTTTCACACACATACTGCTTAAACTGTTAAACTCAACTTCAACAAATATCTTAAAACTTCTTGGTGCACATAGGTTTCTTTTCATAAAGCAAAATCATAAAGATAGAAATTCCCAAACAACAGGAGCATATGCGAAGTTCCTAAAATACCATCGGTGGAACAAATAGACTCGGTCTTCCATCCAATTAGCAAAGTCGAAATCTTCACGTTGCCTCCTCTACCGACACTTGAAGAGAATTATGCCAGTCTATCCATAGTTTATCCACTAGTGCTGCACAATTCTTGATTGAAGGAGAAAGAACAAAAGTGAGCACATTGACTTTACTGCCAAATGGTGTAGAGCATGTTTGCCCAAGCTTGAAAAGTGTACTTTCAAGTAAAGGAGTAAGATTTAAAACAAGTAACTTTTATATTGATCAATATTAGAAATAAGCAACCTTTTTTTACTTAGAATTAAGAAGAAAAAAAGTAACTCATTAAAACATATTTGGAAGAAAAAAGTTGTTTAAAAGTAACTTATACCGATTTTTAAACCAAGCCAACATGCACGTAAACAAGAAATGAAGAGAGCAAAACTAAACGCAACAGGAATAATGATGGTAATTTAAAATTTCCCTCATGCTACTGACCTCAACAAAAGTTAAACTCTTTTCAGCACTTGATGAGCGGCAGAGTAAGGGGCGAGCCCTCGCGCACCGGTGCAGGTTTCCCGCTCAATCCCTGCCCCGGAGTTTGAAAGGTTGATTGATTGCTATTCAGAATCGTCATAACCCTCTCCATCATCAGAAAGATCGTCAAAAGCTCGAACATCCACCTGGTAACGGAGGATTCCTCCAATTCCTCCAAAACCTCTGCAAAACTGAGATCCCTCTTGTGATTTGTTGGTGATAAACTCGAGGGTACAACCAAACTGTCTGTACTCCTCAGCAAACCACTCAAGCAATGGCTTCTTATCCTGAACCTCCAATTCTGCATTTGTGTCCAGATCCCGGAAATTACTCTGGTCAGCCTCCTGTTCCTTGTTCAAGTGTTTAATGATAATTTCACCAGTAGAGCTATTCTTTAGCTCATACCTAACCGTATCCAGATTTTCCCAAACAATGAGCGTTTCAACAGCGCCCATTTCCAGAACTTTCAACGTGTCATCAACACCAAAAACATACTTGCCTGTATCCTGGCTGATCTCTTCAAAGTACTTGCCTATTAAGCGCTTCTCTTGTATAAATTTGACATTGGATAAGATCTCAGACGACAGTTCAATTGCCTGGTTGAAGCCATTTTCCCCTCCATACGAAACATCCACTACATTCAAAATCTTTGCCTGAAGACGAGGATCAAACATATCAGACTGACTGAGCTCAGTCTTGAAATCAGCTGATCCAGCAAGTATGAGTCCTGACACATTGGGCTGGCTGGTGGCAGGATTGATGTAATACTGAGTCGCAAGTTCTGCGGTCTTCCTCACATAGTTGTGGCGCTTTTCCATTCGCAGACGTGCAAACCGCAAAGCCGACTGCCCTCCTCTTCCATGTTTCTTAGGAAGGTCGACAGAGAATTTGTGAAGAACCTCCCTTGTGTTGCCACTCAATGTCCCAAATAGGGTCCCATTTCCATCCATAACAATAAAACCAAACTTGTCGTCAGATTCTAAAAGTTCATTCAATGCTTCAGTGTGGAACTTGTTGTCACAGAGATAGAGGGATGCATTTATGGGCTTGAAGGGTTCGAAGTCAATCGTGACTTTCTTCTCCTTCCCATCTTCAGTTATAATGGTTCCAATGTAAAACACAAGCCCATTTGGAGGAACCTTGTTGTACAATTTCAGTCTCTGCTGAGCAGATGTAATTGCACCTAAAACAGATTGACGATTCACTCTGCTTTTGATGTTAGATGCAGTCCCATATTCATCTCCAAGCATCTTTGCAACACGAGATATTTGATCACGTGGAGGCATGATAAGGGAAATCATACTGGTACCATTGCCTCGAGCAGCTTCCAATGACTTAATGAGCTTCTTGATTTTCCATATCTCAATGTTCTTATCAGTTTCATGACCATCCGCCATCCTTGTAAGATAGATAAAGGAAGCTGCTAATGAAATTCTAATGAGAACATGCATGGTAAAATACAATATAATGTGCACACACATTAAACATAAATTGGGGAATGACACATGGCAAAGTAACAACTGACAAGAAGCTGAAATGGGTAACAACACAAACATTAAAGATTGAACAGCTGCCTTTACAGCTACATATACAGCCACCACCAAGGGGTTGACACTGCGTGCAGATGTGAGAAAGAAAAAACGACAGCAAGAAAACAAGCTCCTTTTTCACATATGAGAAGCAAGAACATTGAGGGATGAACCAAAAACTCATTGCCATAATAATCTTGAACTACAGTAAATTGATCCCACCTATATTCTCCCTTCCAGAGCCAAAAAAAAAAAGTGCAGTAAAATTAAAATGTAGGCAGGGGAAAAAAATACCCTACTGTTCAGGGGACAGAGAAACGTACGATTGATCCAGTCAAATAAGAACTAAAGCCATTAAAGGTAAATATCTGAGATGCCTTTTCTAGTAGCAAATGATTTCAGGCATATCCCCTGGAAGTCATGATAATGGGCCGTTAACTAATTAATGGAGCCATCCAAGTAGTGTCATGTTTTGGATTTCCAATAACTGCCTTATCAGAACAGAGGATTCCCAAACAAGAATCTATGAGAAATCATGAGGTGCAAAGCGCAGTGATGCAATGCACAACACAATTCTGTGAAGATGCGAAGATAAAAACACAGCAGATATCACGCCATTACAGGAATGTACTATAACACGTACACATTCTAGACAAAGAGAGAGAGTTTGATAGATGTAAAAGTGCTAACATTTTTGCTATCGAGACTCAAAAGCTAGCAATCAAATATAATTTTTTTTATACCTATGTTTCAACAACGTGCATGTAGATAAGTAAAAGGTTGTATTCATGAACTAATTCATCTCCTTATCTTTGAGGTCATGTACTATTGTGAGCCCTTATTTGGACTAGCCCTTATATCCTTATTGGGACTAGCCCTTGTGTCCTGTTGTTGGCTCTTATATGACTAAGCACTCAGTTTGAAATCCATTTAGTAAAAAATTCTCACCGTTAATTGACTGCCTATCTAGAACCTAAAAAGGATTGAAATATCACAGACAATAAATAATATCAGAACAGAAAACATTGGAGTATGAGAAACAAGGCAATGATATTTGGGAAGACCACCAAACCTAACAAATGAAAAACCTTAATCATCATTGACAAAATCAATACAGGCAACTATAGTAAATTCTCAAAATTAGAGTCATGAAATTTTGCTTGCCAATCTACACTCAAATGGATATCTACATGCCACCAAATTCATTCAAAGTCCACAAGCACGAATAACAATTCAGATAATTCCACAAATCCACATAAAAACATCACCTCAAGGCAAAAGATGCAACAAGTCCATTATTGTTATTTTCAGGGTTATGCTTTAGAATCAAAAATCTAAAGAAATTTTCGAAAAAGACTCTGCTCTGCTTAAATTAGGGCAGCCTTAAACTTAAAAGATTATTCTTCTGATTAAAAGCACAATACCCTTGTGTGAAGTTGATTTCTTGAGAAGCGATTTTGTGAAAAGTGAGTTTTTGGGAGAATGTGTGGTTTAAAATGAGCGTAGGAAAAAAATTATTTTGAAAAATCAATTAAGGGCCAAAAGTTTTCTGATGATCAGCTACAGTTTGGTTTCATCATGCCTTATAAATTTGCCAACAGGCTCCAGTAACTATTAAGCTTCCAAACACCTAGAGAATTTTGTTGCCATCCCGTTCTCGATACATTTATATTGCATATACAAATAACTCAGTAGAACACAAATAATATACGCGTGTTAAAAAGAGAAGGGGGTAAGTAAATTATTTCAGAGAAATTTTATCAAGCGCATGCATCATTATACACACACCCCTATAGAGGTGGTGTAATCAATTTTGTAACCAATCATTATCTACGGTCACCTATTGTATCATGCTATGTCACCCTAACTAAGCATCTCGTGCTTAGATCATTTTGATCTCTAAGCACCTCTGAAGTGGCACACTAGTTTAATCAGTTTTGTAACCTACCAATTGTCTTACCATACATGATGTGAAAAAATCCCAAAATAGTTCCTAAAATTGTAATCCATCACCGATTCACCGCTCATCAAAAACAAATCAAAAGCTACCGAGAAACAATTACTAAATCAAATAAATAAACCACAGATAACACATCGTAGATATGAAAATCGCACAAGCCAAAAATCAGTAATAAAAAAAAAATTAAAAAAGGGAATGGAACTATTTGTATGATTAAGAATTTAAGAGAAAGTGAGAAATACCTTAAACGAGGAGATAGAGCGAAAGAGGCGAATAATGAGAGCGGTAGAGAGAGAGAGAGATGAATTGTGAGAGTAAAGGTGCAATCGCAAAGGGTGCAATCTGTTGCCACAATTATACAACGCGATATTTTTCCTTAATTATTAATAGCCAAAGAAAAACAGTACTATTATTCCTTTAGGCAAAAATTGTATAAATGCTCAAATTTGGCTACGTTTGATTTTGCATCTCTTAAAATTCATTTTTTTGAAACTATTTTTAATTATACATTCTTTTTATCACATCATCTCGATAAATTCTCGATCAAATTGCATTGAATTTTTGTTAGACACAATTTATTTTACTCATTTGACAAATTTTTAGTGCAATATGTTACGTTTCATCTTACAAAATTCTAATAATTGATTAAGTGGAAGCCAACGACAAGTCATCTCAGGCCCGCATTCCACGTCATTGGCCTACTTGCCCTAACCGAGGCCATTAAGTAGAGGTAGTCGAAGTAATGTCTTTACCTCAATCAAAGCACCATGTAGAGATCGATCTTCCATGGCCGAGACAATGTGTTACAATCTACTATAACTCATTTTCGAAATAACTAACTTTTAAACATATTAGACATCTTCAAGAGATTCTCTAAATTAAAATATTTTTTTATTTTAAAAATCTAATGTTTAAAAATAAACTCCAAGAAACTCTTTATTTTAATTTTTTAAAATAGAGAATGGATTTGACTCTCCAAATTCACTCTATATTCTTAATATACAATAATTACGTTTAATAACTCACATATTCCAATATTTTACTTCTTAAACTATTCAAATCACATATAAATCCATTGACACATAAAAATTATGTTAAATAAAATATGAGGACAAATTAATAAATAATTATTGAGAAAACCAAAATAAAAGTCAAAATAGAGAGCATTATTGGAGTGCATAAAATTTTGACTCTCTAAATTTAAAGATGTTTTCTATAATACATAAGATACTTTTTATATATAAAGAGTTTCTTGTAGATATTCTTAAGGCATCTTATTAGTTTCGTCTCTTTCAAGAGATTTTTCGAATAAGACTTTTTGAACAATCATTGATGTGACACAGCAAATACCTCTCAATTAATCAGTTGTCTACTTTTACCTAGATATATCACGTGTACAATTTGCATATATCATGTGTACAATTATCTAGATAATCATGTAATTGAATGCGTTATCATCTAAATAATTGTGTGTTTGAATGCATTCTATTCATATGAAATCGAACTAAAAATATGAACATGTCGTATTTAGAATATAATTAACTTATCTTAAATAAGAAAGTTGGAGACAATGAATTATTGATTTGGATTCGGAATTTCAACACATATATCCCATATTTTTTTAAAAAAAATCATTTTAAGTAATTAGTAGATAATTTAGATTAAAAATAATAAATTTCTCTTGTCACTTACATTCGAGTTCGATTACGGATTGATACAATTTGATTGAAAGCATATTTCACGTGGGACGATACTCTCAACTCGCTAAATTTATTGCTCATTAAGGATCTCATACGTTCACTAAATTTATTACTTGTCAACGATTTCATATGTTCACGAACTTGAATAATTGTTTATCCTCAAACATAGAGTATGGATAAGAAGTGGTGTCACAATTTTTTGGTTGTACATGTATAAATAGATAGTACAATCTAACTCTATCATGTTAAAGACAGCTTAATCTGAGGCAATGTTTACTTGGTTCAGGGACCAAGGAATTTAGTGATGGCAAAAAAATCTGCCCCGTCCCGGCGCTGCCCCGGCCCGACGGGTTGGTGGGGCGGGGCTGGGAGGGGGTGTGCCCAGCCTCGAAGCGCCTCGAACCCGCCCCGTGAAGAATAAAAAAAATAATTAACTACAAATTTTTTTTAAAAAAATAGTTAACTGGAAATTTTTGAAAAAAAAAATAATAAACGGG
>CAIGRT010080644.1:0-28336 GCA_903798405.1 Fraxinus platypoda | reverse complement strand
GATAGATTAAAATTGAAAAAATTAATCGTTATTATTGACTTTTATTAGACGAGTGAGACCCAATAACAGCTATATTTTCAATTTTAATCTATCTCAAACAAGCTCTTAAAACATGGAAAATGGGTGGCGTGGGGGTGGGAGGGGAAGGTTTTGCCAAGAAATTTTTTGCTATCAAACAACAAAAAACTTGGAAAATAAGTTCCATGGAAAATAGGATGAATCAAACCGGCCGTTATTGAAAAATTGATGAAAACCTTTTTCTTCAAATATTATCTTTTGTACGACCTTTTGCAGTGAAGAATTGGGATCACCGTCAGACATGAGATACCTTGACATTTTCAGAAACAGATTGACAAGGTCCAATACCATTAAACTTAGCACCGTCTGAGCAATCTTATCACTTGAATTTGAGCAAAAACTATTTCAATCGAAGAATGTGTTCGAGTTGGATTTGAGTAATAATTACTCACTGGAGAAAAATACCATTTGAATTAGGAAAAATGTCAAGCCTGGAAATGTTAAATCTCTCCCACAATCACCCCATTGGAGTTGTTTTCAAAAATGTATGGTCCCGTGGAGATCGATAAGTACTGTCCACTTATTTACCACTCATTTATATTTACTTTTAAATTCTTCCCATCCAAAATGGAGGTTTAATGTTTCTTAGTTTAAAGTAGCATTTTTTATTATGTTGTGAGCATAACATGATGGAAATTATTTTTGGAAGGGTTAATGTTTTATTTTTGTTTACAAGATTGATCTCCTATTAGGTACAGAAATTTTAAAATTTATTTTTTAAAATCAACATGTATATAATGATTTACATACACATGACGTGGTGATATATAATTATGACAGAATTTCTCCAACAAAATAAAAAAATAATAAAAAATTATCAACTTTGATTTTGATACTTCGTCTCCATGTAAACCATAACGTAACAAGTAACATTATTCAATTCTTTTTTAATCATGGATTCTTTCAGTAAAATTTATTGCACTTGACTCATAATTTTTTTTCTATTTTTAAATCATGCATACTTTAAAATAATTATTTTTCATAAAATTTATTCTAGAAAAATCTCTTCAATTATCGATGTACCTATTTTGCCGATAATCGCGTAAGGTGGAGAGATATTATGCTTTCACGTGGCATGAATACCCCACCCGGCGGAACCCACGTATTATGGTGTCCATCTCCCGTTGTCCACTTCGTAATGATTGATATAAAGGAAAAGAGAAGAGGCCATTTGGCTGACGCGTTTTCGGTTTTCACCAAACAAACTCACTCACTCACTCCCTCTCTCACTGCAAAAATGTCGACTCTCTGTGTTCCGGCACATGTTCCCTCCGCCGCTGAAGATTGTGAACAACTCCACAAAGCCTTTGCAGGTCTCTCTCTCTCTTTTCTCTTGATTATGCTCATCTTAATTGTCTGATCAAGATTCATTAATTAAGCATATAAATTCCATTGATGAATCTTGATCGTCTACTTTTTCTCTGATGTGGATTGATCATGACTTCGCTTTGTGCAAAGATCCCTTCTTTTTTTAGGAGAGGGATCATAATTCGATACAACAATTATGGTTGTATTTGTTCTGTTCTTGGTTTTGTCAAAGGTCAATGGCACTTGATCTATGGAAAATTAGTCTAGTTGATGATCTTCTTGTAATAGATCTAACGTATGAATCGGGTTGATGATGATCTAAACTGTGGGTAATTTTGTTGTTGATTTATTTATGATCCAAATCATTTGATCTTGGTTTGTGTTATCATTTGATGGATTTCTTAATGTTTCAAAATCATTTCCTTTCAGGATGGGGAACAAATGAGGATTTGATCATCTCGATTTTGGGTCACAGAAATGCCGCCCAGCGCAAGTTGATTAGGGAGGTTTATGCCGAGACTTATGGAGAAGATCTGCTCAAAGCTTTGAACAAGGAACTTACAAATGATTTTGAGGTTTGATTTCTAAATCTTAAAAGGGATGATAAATTTAGATCGATCAAGTTTGAACCAGGATATAATTTATCATGATGTTCTAAATGTATGTATATCAGAGGCTTGTATTTCTATGGACACTGGACCCTTCTGAACGCGATGCGTATTTGGCTAATGAAGCTACAAAGAGCTGGACGTCGAGCAATCAGGTCCTCATGGAAATAGCTTGTACAAGGTCTCCGAAAGAACTGCTTCTGGTAAGGGAAGCTTATCATGCTCGTTTTAAGAGATCGCTCGAGGAAGATGTTGCTTATCACACACACGGAGACTTCCGCAAGGTACATATAATGTTATCTCTACTTTTTATAGCTTTCAAGATTTCTAGGACCGGTATTTTTGTAGATTTACAGAGGAACCATAGAAATGTCAGCCTTAGAATATATTTAATTAGGTGAATTAGATAGTATTGGACGATATTATCAAAGAAAGAGAAGTCTTGTTCATTGTATGGTTCAGCCATATCTATTTGAGTACTGCATATCGTACATGCCCTTAGAAAATAGGCATTACTTAAGATGATAGTTTGGCTTCAAGAAAATGCAAAGTTGTTTAAATAGAAAGGAGAGTCGAAAGGCGACGTGTGTGTTCCTTGGACAGAATTTATTTATCACTTTGTTAATTATTTCAGCTTTTGGTCTCCTTGGTGAGCTCATATCGATATGGGGGAGATGAAGTTAACTTGACACTTGCAAAAACAGAAGCTAAACTACTGCACGAGAAAATTTCGAAGAAGGCTTGCAATGATGATGACTTCATTAGGATTTTGGCAACGAGGAGCAAAGCACAGGTCAATGCGACGATAAATCAATACAAAAATGAATTTGGAAATGATATAAGCAAGGTAATGCGTGTGAACTTTATTCACGGTTAATTTTCCAGCTTGACGCGTCATCTGAAATAAATTTTATTTGCAGGATTTAGAAGCCGACCCCAAGGACGAGTTCCTTTCAATACTGAGAGGAACTATCGAGTGTTTGATATGCCCTGAGAAGTACTTTGAAAAGGCTATTCGCCTTGCAATTAACAGGCAAGGGACGGATGAAGGAGCGCTCACAAGAATTGTTGCTACTCGAGCTGAGATTGACATGAAAATAATCAAGCACGAGTATCAGAAGAGGAACAGTGTGCCACTGGATCGCGCCATTGCTAAGGACACGACTGGAGATTACGAGAAAATGCTGTTGGCCCTGATCGGACACGAGGAAGCTTGAATAATGGCAGCTACTGCTATATGGTTTTTCTGTACGTGTGTTTTAATTTATGCCTATGTTTTGCGTTGTGTGTCTTTTGTTGTCGTGAGCTAAACCATGTCTCTCTTATTGAGAAATGTGTGCGTAAACTCGAGTTATCTTCAATAATATATTATCTATGTTTTATATGCGGAAAATCGTGTTTTATCTAAACCATGTCTCTTGTAAAGCAGAGCGTATTAGTTAAATTTCCTTTTTAATAATTTCATTTGTTTGGTAAGACAGACTATACCATACAACGTAATATTAAGAGTAAAAATCAAAATAAAAAAACCTAAAATCTTGTCAAGTTTTGCAATAAATCTTTATTATTTGTAAATACTAAATATTGCTAACATGTCTACGACTATTTTAAATGTTTATAAGTTGTGAATTCTAGAAATATGTAAATTAATAAATAGATGGTAAATTATGAATCTTATGAAATGTGAAAATAAAAAGTATGTAATTTAAACATCGTCAAACATGGAATGCATATTTCTCGTGCAAAGAAATGTCAAGCCACTATAATATTTAATTAATCTTATTCCTAATAAATTTAAGATTAAATACACTTAAAAAACACTTCTCAGAGAGCTATATAGAACATTGAGAAATGAAATTTGGCCCCTGTCCTGTTTCAGCCACACTCTCATTTTCATTATAATTTTTTTACTCATTCAACCACACGTTCTTCAATAAAATAATATTTTTCATCATATAAATAACTTTTCATTCTTTTTCAACCACATATTTACTATTACATCACAAAAAAAAGAAAAAAAAATGCATTTTTTTCATTTCAACGTGCATCAAACACACTCTTGATGTCATCCTCACAATGTCCTTTTAATGTTCTGGTATCTTCTCCAACAAGTAAAGAGTAAAGTTGAAGTCAAATGCAGGTAAACCACCTTGAAAGTGAAGTGACAAGTAACCATCCCTTGATTATAGCTTAAGAAATGGCTATGGATATTTTACAAGTTTTTAGGTTCTACAAAACCAACACTTCCGTTCAAGAATCCTAAAATAAAGCTATAGTATATGTAACTTAGATAACATTAGAACAAAGTCCAATCATATGTTACTTCTACACTGTCAACAAATCCATGTATGAAATCTCTGCATGTACTCGAATAATACGAGTAGACAAATGCTTGCTTCGAGTCCCTCGATCCAATCAAACAGACTCATAAAAACCAGGAAATTTTCAGTAATGTCAACAACTAGAACAAGTTTCAAACACATTGAGAACTTGAAAGATTTTCGAAGTAAAAAACAAAAGGAACTACCTGAATTCAGCGCATATAACCAAGCACTGATGAACATGTTAATCAACCCTAAAACATACCAAAACCCACAACTCAAAGGTCAAATCATATTGGAACAAATCCCTTCTAAGATGAAAGAAAACACACACGATAATGACAACATATATGAAAAGACAGATTATATGAAAAGAAATCCCCGTCTAAATAAGATAGACACGAGTAATAAGTAAACAGTTGAGTTAGACCTAACAAGTTACACCAGAGCAATGCTGCTCTCCCCACCCGGGGGTTTCCGAACCCCACCTAGGTAATCCCGGGATTCAGCTTTCCCATCGGCAAATATATTACTGCCACTCATTTCTCGCAATTTCGCAGAACTCAGAGGCTTCTCGGTAGATGCAGGTGGTGCGTCTCCCTTGAAAATGTTGTTGCCTGAAAGCTCTGCAAATTTCTGGTTAGGAATCTTCTTTGCTGTCTTGACAGTGGGCTCCTCACTCAGAGCACCATTGTTCTGGCCTCCAGCACCCTACAAACGAGAAAATTTTGAGAACTAACTAGAAAAATGAAGAATCTCAAATTCCATAAAAGACCAAGAGATGTATCGACCATACCAAAAAGGAGATACCGATTTATTAAATAAAAAATCGTCCAATTTGTAGTCGAACTTTTAGATCGTAAACTTTAACAGAACTTGTTCTCAAATTTACCTTTCCAACGACAATTTTAATCAAATATTTTATATGCTTGTTCTATTATTTTCTAGGTTGACGAATAAGGAAAAGTGAGCTACTGTAAGGACAACAGAATGAGCATATATGTGCCTACATTATCTGATGCAGGTTCTCCAATAGTAATGCTTTCTCGTAACGCCAAAGCGCGAGTAGCCAAGGGGCGGGGTTGAATTTCAGGTGGTGGGGCAAAAATATCATGCCCACTGAGTTCCTTCATTTTTCCGTCTGAAATTTGTTTCTTCAACATTGCCTCGGACTCACTTTCCAGAGTTCCACTCAACTCCCGCTGCTTTGCCACTTCATGCAGACTAGTTGGCTTCTTGGGAGAAAATGTTTCTTCTTCACCAAAAGAAATGTGACTGGTTCCCGCCAATGCTTGCTAATAAAAATTCAACCATCAAAGGTAGGTTATAAACGTTCACAACACATCATATAGAATTGCATAAGAAGCTTAACCAGAAAATATCAAACCTGGTACATTCGTAGTCCAGTTTTGTTCATCGAGTTCTGCTCAATATCCTCAGATTCTGATGCTTCACTTTCTCCCTTGGATTTGAATATACCACTACCAGTCATTTCCTTCATTTTATAGTCTGAACACGGTTTCCTGGAATGGCCCAAACGCTAAAGAGTTTTAAACATTTCCACAAAACGGTACAAAAGGGAAAGATAGATACCAATAAAAATATCATGCTGCACGAAATAGTAAAAAGTACAACTTGCATCTCATTATATTAAAACATCAATCACACTACACGTACACTCTCCCTTACACCATCATTTACACTCTTCCACGTGACAATATCTACACTCTTAATTTTAAACTCATCAATCACATCACTGCACAGATTTCTTCCACGTAGAAGAGAATGTCATCCAAGTGGTAAGGAAGGATGTACATATAGCATTATTCATTAAAACATATAGTCGTTTGAAAAGTTGTGATATGGTGACTCGTTATAAGCTCTCGTGGTACTATCAAAAGTCAATGATGGTTCAATCAAGAATTGCGAGTTTTTGTTGTCAATCAAGAATTCAAGTACATGCTACGAGACTATGCTATTGATGATGGTTCTCCTAGTTCAATCTTATAACATTATGAAAGAATTTATTTCCATATAAACCTTCTACAGTCCATTTATTCAACAAAACTGTTAATATAGCATTCGCTCATATCATAAGCTGTAACTCCAAGAGTGTCAGTCAAATTCAAGACTTGAAGAACTAAGGTAAGATCTGATATGGCAATCAAAGGTCTTCAAAATGACAATATTACAAACACAAAGAGGTATATAGAGATCTCACTAATTCAGCAACTTCTTGGTTAAAAGACAATGGCAATTGAACAATCACTGACATGAATAATTTTACCTTTCAAAACGTCATAAGAAACAAGAATAAATTTACAAACGAAATAATAAATGAGAAAACTGTGAATATAATAATGATGCATCCAAAAATTTACAAGAAAACAAAAACACTAGACAACAAAATCTTTGTACCATATCATTTATTGCTCAAATTAGAATCGTATAAACAAAAAGATCACCAGTTTGAAAAATATTAATAAAGAAATTCAAGATTGAGAAATAACAAATAAATACAATACACAAATTGATCTAGATCTTTAACCTTTTATTCAAGCTCTCGACTTCTTCATCCGTAACCTGACCGCCAAACACCACCTTTCTGATCCCATCGGACGGCTGTCATTCATTGTTGTACAATTAAGCCCACCAAATTTTTTTTTAAAAAAATAATCTAGATTTACGAATAAAAGAAGTAAAATAAAATATTCCGTGAAATGGATTGAACTTTACCTGGTGGGAACGGGCGGATGCACGGGATGCAGAAGCGGTGGCGGGGGAATATTCCGGCGGATTCTCAGACCAGGTAAGTAGATCTGCCGTTGATGTGTGAGGCTTCCTCACCGGCGTGTTCTTCTCCATTTCAAATTATATTTTACCAAAAAATTTTTTTTTTTTCTTTTTAAAACGCTCTTTCGTTTTGCTTAACTAAAATTAAATCAGTTTCCTTTTCTTCTTCTTGTTTTAAACCTCGAGATCTGATCTGAGTACGATGAATTGAAATGACGATGAATTCCTGGCTGTTTCTTAAGATTTTTTCTGGGCTTTTGTCTTTAACGTTTGTTGGGAGCTGGATAGAGAAAGATAAGAGAGAGAGAGACTCTTTTAGTAGCCGAGTGCCCGATAGGGAGACTTCGATTGAATTCTTTCTTTTAAACTTTTATTCCGCCTTTGTTTCTACGGGAGCATGTGCACTGGTTCGACAGGCACGTGGCCCTGGCAGAGTGGGCCCACTCGAGTATTCGTCCTCTTTATTCCGATAATGCCCCTTTCCCCTATTACCCCTGCAGGGTTTTTTATATTTATATGTTTTCTTTTTATCATAATTTTTGCTATTTTCGATTCTTAATAGCGATTTCTTTTGGTTATTGACGAGAATTTTAAAAATCCATTCTAGCCTGGACAACATAAATAGATACACTAATTATTCAAATTTTAAAACTTGATAATAAAAAAATTAGAATAATTTATGTGCGTGTATTAAAAAGTAAGAGTGTGCATGATTCGATTATAATAAAAACCAAACAATTCCGATATTAATGCAATTGTCTACCTATTGAACCAAATGTTATTTTGTGCAACAATAGAACCAAATCAAACCTGACAAGTAATGTTTGATCACTTATGTTTCTGGCAAAGATTACGTTGCTAAAATCAAGAATAAAAAAAGTAATGTTTGTTTTTCAATTTTAAGAACTAAAACTCATTAATTTAAGGGAGAATTGCAACTGGGGTCCCAAACCTTTTAAATTATTGCAGACTATATCCAAACATTTCATTTAGGCACCCATAGTCTCAAACCTTTCATCTTGATTGCAGTTGAATGGAAAATGGATGGATTTTGTTAATCAACCCAAAGAAAATAATTTTACCAAATTTAAAAGGACAAAGTTGTAATTTTATATTTATCCAATAGAATAATTAACAAAAAAAGGAGAAAAAATAAAATGAAATTATAATTGTTCGTCTTCCCCCAAAGCACCACACCTCCACCTATCCCAGCATGGAAGACAATTTTGAATTTTTGATCGATATTGAATTTCCCACTTCCATAAACAACGTTTTATAAAGGAAACACAAACTAACAATTTGCAGCATAAAAATCAATTGAACATTATGAAATGTAAATTAAAGTTTAAAAGGAAAATAAATACAGTCGTGTTAGTACATAAATGGTTGACAATTGTTTTGACATATTTCCTGATAAGATTTCATTGTCGACGGACAAAAAATACAGTTGAATCAGCCAATGCAGTGTTACACTTGTACATCTGTAGTGCTTTTGTAAAATTTATTTGTACAAGGAGCTTAATTCAAATAAATAACAATGAAACCTCTTCAATAGCTTTTTCATGGAGACGCTCAAACAACTTCAATACCTTGATCTTAAATTGCACTTTTACCGATTCCCTTTCTTTATCTGCAAACCACAAATTCCTAATCAAAATATCATTGTTTCTCACATTAAAACGAACTTATGTATCCATTTGTTTTTTTAGCAATTCATGAGAAACAACAGCATTTCATATTATAGCACAACAAAAATTTGGTGGATCCAGCAAGAGATATTGACCTCTGACTTCAATTTTGAGGCGATTGAGCTCCAAAGATCCGAGCCGTGGAGCAGGTTTATGAAGTCATTAGAGTTCTATTAGGTTGGAGTGATGCCCTCTCTTGCGATGAGGAGCCTTGCTCAACTCCTTGAATGACAACGATGATGCTAACAGCATCACCGTCGAGGCCATACTCAACAGCATTTGGTTGGGTAGTGGAGTGCGTAGGGGTGGGAAGAGGTGGGGTGCTTTGGGAAGTGAACCGTTACAATTTTATTTTATATTTTCTCCTTTTTTTAAAAAAAAACTATTGTAAATTGATTTTTTGGTTAAACTAATGGTTAAATGGAGGAATCCATTCATTTGTCCTCCAGCTGCAATCAAAATAAAAAATTTGGGACTATGGTGTCAAAATGAAAGATTTGGGTATAGTCTGAAATAATTTAAAATGTTTGGAACCCTAGCTACAATTTCCTATTCGATTCTAATACTTTTTTAGAAAAATACTATGTGCGGATATTTTTAAAAAATAATGTACAATCCTCACCAACCTTAACCTACTATTCTAAACTTGTTAAAAAATATATATATACTTGACATAAAATGTATTTTGGAATAGTGTTTGAGCCCCATTTTTTATCAAAATACATTTTGAAATAATATTTTGTTGAAGAATAAATGGTTAAAAAATAAATTTATATATAAAATTATTTTATTAAAGATTGTATAATTGAAAATGATTTTTTTATAAAAATGGAGGCCAAACATATAAGGCTCTTATGAAAATACTTGGAGGCTAATAAAGAAAAGGCAGCTGTGATACGAAAGGGCATTTACGTCCTGGAGAAGTATTAACGTCTCTTTACGCTACGCGATGTATAGGTAAAGTTAACCCACGGGACACCAAATGATCCGGGTTTGCTTCTGGGCTACTGTAACGGACATTTTAATTCAATTTTCAAATTATCACACCTACTCCATTGAAATAACGAGTCTGTTTGAGTCTTTTTTTTTTTGTCTAAAATACCTTTTTAAGTAATATTTTGTTAGAGAATATGTAGTTTAAAAATAAGAAAAAAATTTATGTTTACATATAATATTATTTTATTGAAAAATTGTGATTGAAAATAAAATAAATGCATTTTGGAAGTAATGGAACCAAACAGGGGCGAAACCATGAACTTATCCAATAGAATGGTATTTAAAAAAAAAAAGAGAAAAAAACTAAAAGAGGAAAGAAATAAGAACGTATTTTTTCTTGTTTAATTGACGTGCCTTTTATCGGAAAATTGTACATACGTGTACTTTATGCTACAGTAACAAGAGGAATTTTGCTTCTTCTTCTTTTTTTTTTTTTTTTTTTTTTTTTTTCCCCCTTTCTTTTCGACTAGTCTGAAGATGTAAAGTTTATTACAAAAATTTTCATTCACACGACACGTCAAGATGGAAGAGTTAGAGATATTTTTAAAGAATAAATTTTGTGAAAAGTGATTTTCTTGAAAAAAAAAAAATGTATGATTAAAATGCCTAAAAAATTATGAATTCATGTGGACTCCGTAACTGAAGGCCAATTCTATGCTTGGAGAATCAAGCTACTTGTTATACCTCTATCTATGATATACAAAGAGGTACATGATGGTTTATCAATGAATTTTCATCCAATTTCGAGGGATTTTTTTGATAGAATATTATTTGTAATTAAAAGTGTTAATTATGCTGTAATTAATCCTTGTTATGATGTGATTAAAGTGATATATTTTTTTGACTAAATATATTGACGAGTGAATTAGTATATAAAACTTTAAAGGAAGTTCTATGAAAAACTTTAACCATGTCTTTAATAAATGGAAATAAATCTACATTGGTGACGGTGAGCACATTGAACTATCTATTGTGTAGCTGATAGCCCTCATAGTCCAATAACTTTTGTAAGTCATACACATGGCTAACACTGACTAGCTTGCCATGAGTGAGTCATACCTGCATGTGTCACACAACATGCGCCCCAAAGCCCGAGCCCAAGGTACTAAGGGGATTCATTTGATATGATCATTTCAATCCAATGGGTCAACATCAAAGTGTTGTAGACCATCCCAAAAAGATGTAATGTGAATCTACCAGATCGCATGTCAATACAAATTATAATAATATTTGATAAACAATGGTGTCATCAACAATTCACGTGGGAGTAGATCATAATCACATTCTCTGACGAATTAAAATGCAATCCAATTTTTTAAGATAATGTAACAATTACCTTACACATCACATTCTCCACAATACCTCAATCGATTGCTCCATGTGGATCCAATGTCTTGGTTTCATGATTATTCCACAAGCAAGGTAGAGTTTTGCAGGTAAAAATAATTGGTTAAAGGTGCATTGCCAAAGAATAGAAGAAACATGGCATGTGTGGGTTATAATGACACCAAAACTTGTGACACACACCAAAACTACTACATTAGTTTACTTATAAAAGGGTGCAATGATTTCATCTTTTCAATGTTTAGTTGCTATTTTTTAACATTATCTTCTTGTAAACTATATCCTTAATAGTTAAAAGTCAATAATGAAGTATCTTAATCAATAGTTAAGAGTCAATGTTAGTTAAAAANAAGAGAGAATGAAACAAGGAAACAAACAAACAAAGGAGATAACTAGAGCCCGTAATTTAAATTCAATGTTTGAGCCACATTCTCATTTTCAACCACACATTCTTCAATAAAATAATATTTTCCATCACATCAATAATTTTTCCTTCTTTTTCAACCACGTATTCCTCATCACATCATAAAAAAAATGCATTCTTGGTTTCATAATATGCACCAAACAGGTCCTTAGAAAATCCAACCCTTCTAAATACACCACACTGATTTACAGATTAAATCCAAACATATAGACTTGAGAAAAAATAAATTTATAGTTTATAAAAATACATAGTAATGTATGAGGAATGATCCAATGAGCATCTATGCTTGTCTTATGTTAAGCGATGACATGACATTTCAATTCATTGATAGATAAGTTTATGATATACCTCAACATTAGTTGCAATTTTTTTTTTTTTTTTTCATTTAAAAGAAAAACACGTAGATAGCCATTCACAAAAACGTTCTAGAACTTGAATTTCTATTTATTTTACATTAATGTTACGTAATTCGAAAACTTTCAATCAAAGGTCGAGTATTGAATTTTAAATGCATTTGAGTGGTGACTAAACTTTAACATGTTGAATTCCATTACTTGCTCTTCATGTTTCATAAATCACTGAACTTTAAAATACTTCTAATTGGTCGTTGAATTTTATCACGTTGCAATCCATCAATCACCCACCATATTTCATCAGTCACTTAACTTATACTTTTATGTTTTATTCATTGAACTTTAAAATGCTTTCGAGTAGTGACTAAACTTCATAATCTGAACTTTAAAATACTTTGAGTAGTCACTGAACTTTATAATAATTTTGAGTAAAGTTGATTTTATATAAAAATCGATCTAGATCAAAAAAATAAAATATAAAAATATCAAATAGATAACGAGACTCTCAATTTAAGACGAAAATATTGATATTGGTCAAGAATATATATAATTTCTCTAATTATCAAAAGCAATTTTGAAGGTGATAGAAGAATACTAGTTTCATGGGCGGACGCAGGGGAGGCCAGGGGGGATCACGTGACCCCCCAAATTTGCTCCTTTTTTTTCACCATTAAATTTTATATATTTTTGTTTCAATTTTCAAAATCATTATGTGATGTGAAATGAAATCGAAATATTACATTATTAATATCATTTCGAAATGCCCACTGTCTAGTTTTCTACGTCATTAATGGCGTACGAAACGATCAATCGTAGCAAATGTTACGACTTGTCAAAGTAAACCGTTCAAAATTAGTATTTGGATAACATGCTAACTTTAAAAAATCTTCGACGATCATACGTTAATCGAATCTACAAATTGCTTATGTTATGTCAAAGCTTATTTCGAGAACTATATTATAGGCATATCGAATAGTCCAAACAGATATCGAAAATAATTAAAGATGCATTAAACGCAAGTCTTAAAGAAAGACGTCTAACTCGTATTTTCTTTAAAAAAATTCAATTATTTCATTAACATTTATTATTTTTGCGATACAAATTTCTCAATGTAATTTTCATCATTTTATTAGGAAATTTTATATGGAATATGACATTAAAAATTTTCAAAATTTTACATCCGAAAAAATCATATTCCATGTAAATTTTCGGATGCAAAATTAAATGGGGTATGATATTTTTGGACGTAAATTTTTTATTGTGAAATTTCTCCCAACTTTTTTGCAAGTTCGATTGTGCTCCCCTAACTTTAAACTTCTGCATCCGCCCCTAACTAGTTTCAAATTGACATAAATCTTAATTTAGATTATGATCTTCCTTTACTCCGAGAAAATAAAACAAAAAAATCCTTCTTTATTTTGATTGAGATCGTAGACACAAATCAAGGAAACAAAATTATATCTCAAATGGGCAGTAAAAATTATCGATTTAGAATCATTAATATTAATTAAAATTAACAAAAATGTAATTTTTAGAGTTGTCACAAAAAAATTTAAGAGGAAAGAAAAACACCGTCCATGTATATGATATTTTATACTTCAAAATTTTCAATTTTTGAATAATTAGATTCAATGAACACTTTTAAACATTTTAAAGTTCAGTGAGTAAAGCGTGATAGATGTGTAAATTCACTAACTAATGGAATATGGTGAGTGAGTGATGTAGTACAACATATTAACCATGTTAGGACTTGTGTTGTATTGACAATTCTTTAGACAAAATGATTATTATAAAAAAATAGGATTGTTATAAAAGAGTTGTAAAAGTCAAGAAATCGTTTGGAGGATTGTATAGACGAACTAAGAGTCTTTCGGTTCGAGTATAGAATAAGGAGAAAGAGTCACCAGATTTACGCTAGCATATCGCCTAACTATTGCTCGAACGAAAAAAGCAGAATCATTGTCCCCCACCTATCACTCGAGCGACACACTTCTCGCTCGCATGTCGCTAGTTGGCGCTTGAGCGACGGTACTTTCCGAGAAACCCCAATTTTCGTTTTTCAAGAATTCTATCTATCATATACTACTCGAATATCTCATAATATAAATACTCAATGCCCAGTACGTTTTTGTTGGGCGGTTGATCATTATTATACATCCTTATATCATTATTCAAAGATCTAAGAATATATCGTTGCATTGAGATTAAGCATTTAGTTCTTAGATCAATCAACCACAAGTCGGGAAAAATATCAAAATCAAATCATTCAAAACACACACTTCCTAAATATAATCTGGAAACTACTTTCTCAATTACTTTCAGAAGTTGCTGAAGATTGGGGAATGTTGGATCGCAAGAACAAGGTGTTCTTGGCGATCCTAGGAGATGGACAATTTCAGAAGATCGGGAACATGTATGAATGAATCACGTTCCAGTGAGTCTTGAAAATTGTAGGAATTAGATCAGCAAACTAGTGGGTTTTCTAGGTTGGACATACTGTAAGTTCTTATTATCTAAAGTGGAAACTATTGACTTGATTTCTGAGTTTTTATCCAATTAAGGGTTTTCTCTGTCAACAAATCATATGTTATTTACCGCTTTAACTATTATTGTGATAATTAACATAAGATAAAATTGATTTGATTGACTAAATATTTAGACCAATTAAAAAATGACTTGTTTTTAATTGGTTAGCATAATTCTGCATTATTCACATATTATGTGATTTTATGATCCCCTTGTTTGGTTCAGATTAAAATCTGATTTTAATTTCAAGTTAAAGTTAATAATTAATTTTAATCACACATTTCATATAGTCTACAACTTTTCAATCACACATTTTATCTATTTATATCAAAATTTATTTTAATTTATACCAAACAAGGACTAAATTTGAGTGAAGTATTTTAAAAGTTCGATGACTAATGATATATATTGAGTGAATAATGAAATACAATGTGTTAAAATTCAATGATAGCTCGAAAGTATTTTAAAATTCAATAAATAAAACGTAACTAAAGTACAAGTTCAATGACTAATTTAAAATTTAAACCTCAAAATTTGTACAATGCAATAGAATAATATTCTCACAATTCAGACCCTATTTGGTGAACTTTTTTTTTTTGGAAAAATATTATTTTGAATAGTAAATTTTTGGAGAATGTGTGATTAAAAAATATGGAAAATTTTGGGTTTAAATGTAGAATATTTCAACGTGTGAATGTGTGATTAAAAATAATAATCTTGTTACACATATATTTTAGTTGACATTCTATTTTATATTGTACCATGTGACACACAATTTCAACATTGATTTTTCCAAAATCAAATGACCTCGATTTTACCATATATTTAAATGTTATCCAAATTGTAAATAAACAATGATAAGTAAATAATACGTGAAAAAAAAAAAATTTGAGAAAAGAGAGACCAACGCTGACACGTAAGTACTAAGTAGAGATCATTGAAAAGAAGAAGAAAAGGAATTCTCTTTCCTTACTGGTTAATGAAATTCTTCTTGAATCACTGGTTTTGCGCCTCCACCATTTCCGAAAAATACCCAACAAACGGAGACAGGCACATGTACATTATTTATGGCAACTGTTCAAACACGTCAACTCTCCTTCCTTCATATACTTCATCTCATTTCTCAATTTTTAGTTCAATTCTGAGACTCGCTCAATTCATTTGTGAATAGTAACAATGAGTTTGGGCAACCAATTGTCATCAGTTGTGTTGATTCCGAGTCAAATCGGTTGCAACTCTGCACGACGCAGTTTTTGTATGTTAAAGCCTTCGCCGTTAACTTTGCCAACGCTTAAACGCAGCGCTTTTGCGCCAAAAGCCAGAGCTTCCCCGACCGCCGTCGTCGAAACAAAGCCCGTAATTCCTTCTCTCGGATTTTTTTCATTCTTATCTATAAGTGATTATAATTTATTTATGTGGATGCTGTAATGTGTATGTTTATATTTAAATTAACTCAGGCTCAGCTTAGGGCTGAAATTGATGAAAATTTATTCAGATCTGAATAGAATCATATCAAATTAATAGTCTTAGTTCAATTATTAGAATTCAATGACAAATTGTCCCATGGATGAATCGTAAACAGAAACAAGCATGTAACAGTATGTATAATAAATGTTCCTTCATTGAAGTATTTAGCCTTCATAAACTGTATGTTAGTCTTCACACTTGTCCAAGTTGAAAGTAAAATTTGCATAAATTGGCCATCTAAGTAAAAACTGAAAATATTATTTTGGTATTTCAACTGTTGCATTTTTTAAAGTTTTATATTCTTCATGTTGTCGCAACAGTGTTTTCTAGAGCACAGATTGCTAGAGAAATACTGCTCCATGACCCTTTAAGAGGGAAGTTTTTTTTTTTTGTCTTAAAGCAAATAAAGAATTTGGAGATGCAATGGCATTAGTAATACATGTAAGTTTGTTACGAAACTCATGTCTAATCATCTAATTATGTGAGAGAGAGAGAGAGAGGAGAAATTTGTCTTATTTTTTACTATATCAAAAAGCTTCGTATATGAGGGACAATGTATATGCTCATGCACACAGTTGATGGAAGGATATGAATTTGTTAATTTTCTTTCGTTTACTGTAAAAGGGTAATGATTTCTATCTGTTACATTTGCTTGATGGAATGATTTAACAAATGCTCATTTACTTCAATTGTAAGATGCAATTGTATATATATCTCAAAATAATAATGTTTCATATTGGATTTATGCTGTCGATATTAGGATCCTGTTATGGACGAGACAAAGCTGAACATCCGCAAGAACATTTTAGCTTGTCCTATTTGCTATGAACCAGTAATTTGGAATGGTAATCCCAGCTTATCTTTGTAAGTCAATATCTTCAGCTCAGAATATTTTCTGTCTCCCGTTATATATAGTCATAATAATTATTTCCCATGTATGCCAGTTTATATTCTTACTGGAAAGTTGGATTCCATTTGTTGATTTTCGTTTGATAATTTCACAGGGAATCTGCAGCTCAGTCTAGTTTGCAATGCAGTACCTGCAGAAAGACATACTCTGGTAACGAGACACATCTCGACCTGACAATAACCGGTGGTGGAAAGGTGTATGGTGAACCTAAGGCAGCATCTACCGAGCTTTTCAGGTAATTCTGTTTGCATTTATAACATTGACTTGTCATTAAAATTTCGTTTACTAAGGTTTCTATCTTTCTCATTCCTCAAAAAGTTCTGAAGAAACCTCTTATTCTATATATTTCTAGGTTCAGCGGATCGATATTCTTCTGTTTACTTTGACGGTTTCCACTGACTTGATTTTGATTAATATCCTCTGAAGTTCTGATAATCTTCTAATTGCTTTCTTTTTTCTTCTACTCCTGCATTTCAAATTTGTAGGTTTAAATTCTTAAAACGTCTAGATGAATACACAAGTAAATAACAGATATCATCTTTTGGGTGTTCATCTAATCCATTGAGATTAAATGCAAGGCTCTGATAGTGCTAGGCGTTCAAAGCTTCATTCATTCTAGCTCATAAAATATTGTTATCCACTATCCAGTACAATGTAAACTAAAGAAATACTCTAGAACAATGGTTGACAGGAAGTAGTTGACACTTGCTTCTGAAAGATTACATCGACATTGATATTCACAAATCGGAATTAATTTGAACTTCAATAATCATGATGCTCTTTTCTCACTAGAATTTTTAAGAGACACTAGTCAACAGTACCGAAAATAAGGTGGATACTGTGTTCATCATCAATGACATTTTTGAACTGTTTCCATTACTGATATATTTGTTTTTGCATCACTATATGCTTGACGCCCTTTTTTTTCTCATTCTCATTTTTTTCTCTTACTTCATTTCAACTACACATTCTTCCAATAAAATAATATTACACACAAATCTAAAACTTTTCATAACTTTTCCACCACACATTCTCTTATCAATCACTATTCCAAAAATTCTATTCTTAAAAAAATGGGTGTCAAACACCCTANATTTCAACTACACATTCTTCCAATAAAATAATATTACATACAAATCTAAAACTTTTCATAACTTTTCCACCACACATTCTCCCATCAATCACTATTCTAAAAATTTTTATCTTCAAAAAATGGGTGTCAAACACACCCGTAATATTTAATTGTGAGATAATCAGTACTTCACCTGGGATTGAAAAAGTTGTTTACAGAATCCAAAGTTTTAGATGCAGCTCTATTTTTTGATAGCTTCAAAGCCTAAATATTAGCATGATTATTGTTAGTGACAAATGCACGCTAAACGACTGACACGGTTATACTAATTTATCAATAATGTGAAAATTTTCAAACTACGGAATGAATTTGGTTAGTACCACTTATTATGAATGCTAGTTGTTCGTCGGAAACAGGTTTCCTTTGGTATCATTTCTCTATGAGAGGGGTTGGCGACAAAGTTTTTCTGTATGGGGTGGTTTTCCAGGCCCAGAGAAAGAGGTAATCAACAATTTCCTACTACCTTAATTAATTTTGCCTAAAAAAAAAAGCTTCCCCTTAGCATAGATGTCTGATGCAGTTGCTGATAATTTGCAGTCTACAAGAATGATACAATGGCTGTAAATTGTTTTCAACAATTAAAAAAAAATAAAAAAACCACAGATACGAATCAACGCAGAGTAGTAATTTTATATCTCAAGACAAACAATAAACTAATCATATTTCTATGTCATTGACTACAGTTTGAATTGACCAAAGATTACCTCAAGCCAGTCTTAGGTGGAAATATTATTGATGCCAGTTGTGGGAGTGGATTATTTTCAAGACTTTTTGCCAAGAGCGGATTATTTTCCCTTGTTGTTGCTTTGGACTTTTCAGAGACTATGTTGCAGCAATGTTATGAATTCATGAAGCAAGATGATAACTTTCCAGAAGAGCATGTCTCATTACCTTAATCTTGGTGATTTTTTCTAGCTTACTCTGGCCATTTCTTATACATGTAATCTATCTTCTTCCAGGAACATAATACTGGTTAGGGCTGATATCTCCAGGCTTCCCTTTGCTTCAAGTACTGTGGATGCTGTGCATGCTGGTGCGGCTTTACACTGTTGGCCTTCACCATCGGCAGCTGTAAGCATACCTGAACATCTACTTGCTCAGGCTACTCCTGTTATTATTCTTTAGTGATCGTATATTGAGGTTCACATGTTTCAATTGAAACCGAAATATAATCAAAATTAGGCAGTCACTTCAGTGGCGGAAATATGTTCACAAACCCCCTCTCTTTCTTTGAAGTTATGTTCTGAAATATACCATAATTGTATGCCCTTAATCTCATTTCGCCATTTCCATTTTGTTTGTAACAATAAGGAAGAAGTTAGGAAGGTGATGAGATGGTAAGGGGGCTAGCATTGTTGTGTCAGAGCTTGAAACTTCAGTAAATTTGCTTCAGTGCGTCTTAATTGACATTTTTAAGTGTACAGAATGTTGACAGGAATAACCATTCAATCTTTGTCATCATTGGATCTGATTCAACATTTCTTTCACTTTTTAACAGGTGGCAGAAATAAGTCGTGTATTAAAACCGGGAGGGATCTTTGTTGCTACAACATACATAGTTGATGGTCCCTTTTCATATGTTCCCTATCGCAGACCTATACGTCAGGTAGGCATCTTAACATTTGAAACTGTTTTTTCCATTGCGAAGGAGAAAGTTTAAGTACAAAAATGACTAAAGTGGGAGAGTCAGAAATTAAACAATCCTTATCCATATCTATCCTCCTCAACTATACTACAAATTTGTGCATCCCGTGCTATATTAGCATGGTAGAATACGTGATCTGGAAAATGTAGCAACACTGACACCTATTACGCTCAGTTGAACTTATTCTGGAATTTTCTTTTATCTGCAGAACTTCGCGCTACTCTCAGGTAGCCATGTATTCTTATCTGAGAAAGAACTTGAAGATCTTTGCACGTCTTGTGGGCTTGTCGATTTTACATGCACCAGGAACAGAAGTTTCGTGATGATCTCGGCTGCAAAACCCAAATGATTAGTAGCCTGTTCCCTTTGTGTTTCTTGGTGTAATTCAATTGTTAGGACCTTGTATGGAATTTGCTTATATTGATGATGCATCAGTTCAGTAAATATTGTGTAATTAAATATACAAAACACAGAAAGGATGTACCCTTATGTAATATTTTTAAATTAGCACTTTACAAAATGAATAATGAGAAATTTACATCTACTTTCACAAGGTTAGATTTCTACCGAGTATAGTAGTCAGGTATATGAAAACAAATCAGATCAAATCACGAAGAGTAAGATAGATGTTCAGTTTGGGCAGGCATCTATGTAAAGATAGTAAAGCACACCTGTTAACCCAAAAGAACTATTCTGTTTTCCCCGCATTGGAAAACTTTAGCCGCTGGCTTACCAACGTCTTCTCATCATCTTCATCATAAAAATCAAGTCCATCGTTATCATGGTGCATGTCAATGGCAACTCTGTCATCAAGACTTTTTGTTTCAGAGGATCGAACTTGAAAGCGGTCTCTTCTGGGACATGGAGAGTCCAACTCTACGAGTTGCATTTCTGATTCTATCAGAGCTTTCATTTGAGCCCTCTCCCTGTCTCTTGGATAGTAGAGGAAAGAGTAGATAATGCAACATAGAGCCATTGGGATTGAGACTGCAATGAAAAGAGCCTTAGCCAAAGATGTTGCATTCCCTCTGTCTGTGGCAATATCTTCAGAACCTGTGACCGGCTTGTAGCCATAAACATACTGAGCCAGTAGTCCAACAATTGGGGGAGCAAATGATGACAACACGGACTCAATGATCGGTCCAACGCATAGATACTCGTTCGTGATTTCTCTGGGACTATCTCTGCAAAAATTGGACTGTCTACAGCATATTATTAAAGCAATTCAGTCAAAACCTTCTGAAAGTTTAAACACAGCGTTATTGTTAGAATATATTCAATTAAACGGACAGTTTCTTTAAGTTATAGTTCTCCCTTCAAAACAATGATTCTTCTACTAGTTTGTGGCTGTCCTTGTAAAATTGCTATGCTGAATCTGTAAATTATGAATACTTGGAAAGGTGGCGAGGCATGATTAAAAAAAGAGGAAGGGAAGAGATGAAGTGCCAGTTAGAAGGTTTTACTTGTTTGTCGCTGCAGCATTCCAAGATATGAAAAAACCTGCAATTAACAGGATGAAACCATGCAAGAACATTGTAGATGGATCAGTTGGCAAGGACAGGAAAAGAATCGCTGCGAGAGGAATAGCAGATGCCGAGCTTATCTGGGATAAAATTATCCGGCCAGAATTTGGGAGGCGTTTGGATAGGATATCACCCATCCTACCACCAAACAAACCCCCAAGAGAGTTAGCAACTACGAATATACCTATGAGAATGGCAGTTTTCGTGTGGGAGAAGCCAGTTAACTCCAACCACATTGGTGAAAACGATAAAGCTGACCATGGAAACGAACCGGTGACACCTTGAGCTACAATAATTTGAAAGGATCGAATATTTATTACTAATTTTGCTTCATGGACAAGAACCTTAACTTCTTCTAACAACGATGTGTGATGAACTTCATTGCTAGTTCTTACACCACCTTCTGGAAAGTGTGGGTCGTTAGCAAAGATGCGAACTAAAATTCCCACAACCACACTTAGTATACCAACAAGATGAAAAGAAATTCTCCAGCCAGAGATTCCCATTAAAGTAATTGGGGCTATCATTAGTGAAAATAATCTGCCGACAATTGAACCAATGTTACTGGTAAGCTGTAGCCATCCAAAAGCCATACCTCGGCTGCTGTCATCAGTTGAGTCAGCCACAAGGGACTGGATGGCAGGTGTAACAATCGCGAGGCCAATCCCATTCAAAGCTCTTGATACGGCCACCTGGGAAACAAATATAGAAAAACTTACAATGCCATCTGACAAGTTGAAAGGAGAATTCTAGAACTACCGAACTGCTATATAACTTAAACTGCAACATCCGCGCACACACATGTAAGTGCAACCCCCCAGCCAACACACACTGATTTCTCCTAAGTTCTTTGACATGGATTACAGTCATTTACATTGATTTGATAAGTGTTAGATCCTTACCTAGGGCTCAACTACGTAGACCTGAAATCTTGTCCTCATATTATGCAAGGAGGCTCAATTTCTGCATATCAAGTTGGAGAGGACCGATGAGTAGACTGTATAAAAACATGTATTTGCCATCTGGTGACTGTAAAAGGATCAATTCATCTAAGAATAGAATGTTGCATGCTTGAACTTTCAAATATTGTGGCTATCTTCACTGTCCTGGTAGCCAATGTACGGAGCACTTGAAAAAAAAATCTATAAATACGTACTGTTTCATGCTGATCCTAGTATACAATCTTATGTGCTAAGATGTCATCTTCTCTGTAATATATATCAACAATTTGCCAGAGTAACACGCCACCTTCTACAGTCTGCACCCAAATGGGAGACTAATGTCTATTCATATTCCCATTTTCCAACAAAGCACATGGTATTCTAGGATATCCTCCTATAATTTCTTTTTTAAGAAAATTTCCTACTTCAGCAGTTTCTCATCATCCCTTTATAAAACGATTTTTATCTTTTTCAATTCTTATGAATATTTAACTGCACATTGTGCTTCTTACAAACGTTATAATACAACAGCTACTGCTGCCAATTGACATTTTGCTGACACTCATGAAATTCATCTCAAAGAAACACCATTCTTAAATATAATTTAGAAGTCTGTACCTAATATCTAATAACCAATAATCACGCGAAAGGCCACAAAGAAAACTCAAAAGTAGTATTTTGCTATGTTAATTTAAAAGCCAAGAAATTGTGCCATACAAGTTCACTGGCTCATACGGACTGAGAGCCTGAATTCAATATGCCATACACATTAAAGTGTGCATGCTCTAAGAGAACAACAACTTTTATTAAGGATTACAATGACAACCTAAGCCTGGTTTTCAACAAATTTGGAGTCATGTATTATTTCACTAAGGATTATGATATGACAATTTTGAAATTATATTATTTCAATTAACAGAACCACCGAGTATATGAATCCCGTTTAGACAATGGCTCACAAGTTGACTTCGATCCACCAAGATAGGTACACAATAATAGTAGTACTAATGCAATAAGAGCTCAATCATTTTTTATCCTTGTTTCAGGGTTGATTATTTTATCAATTATGCAACTAAATGATGCCACATACTCCAGCGAGATCATGGTAGTAGCTGAGGTGATGAGCACTTCGCCATATGCACCAAAAATTTCAAGGTTTCATCCTAGTTATATCTAAGTACATGATCTTAGAAACAAAACACGTTATAATGAAGACGCACATTGGAACTATACCGTAATGCCTTCAAGTTAGCATGAATCAGTAAGAATTCTTAATGTCTTGAGGAATTTTCTTAGTGATTTAAGCACAAAACAATATTATGTATCCACTACATATAATTGGAACTTTCAATTTGGAAATTGGAATTCAAAAACCATTATAATTCCAAGGAACTTTCTTTCACTTCCAATTTCAACAACAATATAAAAAGATATACCCAGTTATTAAAAATGAATAACTAAAGGAAATCTAACAATGAGCAGATAAATTATTTCTTGTATTCTTTCAATCAAATACATGCAATCAATTTGGTCAAGAATTATAGAAGAATTCAAAAATTATTCAAATCAAAATCCCAAAACATGACCAAAATATACTAAAAATGAAGAAATTGATCAAAACAAAGTAAAATAATACCCACCTGGAAGAAGGTGGAGGAAAAGGCAACAAGGAAGGTGGCTGCGGCCCAAAAGGAAAGCCCCATAGGCAATTACGTGCGCCCGGTTGTGCCGAACGGCCAAGTAAGTGGCCAGAGGGTAACAAATGCACTGGACTATTGACCTGAACAGGGTCAATGACCCGAGCCCAGCCGGGAAGCGCTTCTCCAACCTCTTTGTATACTCCGGGTAACAATGATTCATCTGCTCTTTCCATTATCCCCGCTATATTTACGAGCACTAGCGTCAGCGTTTCCGGTTTCATTTTCCCTTTTTTTCCTGTCACTTTTTTGTGGAAATTTCTGCTGATTTTGTCAAGGGTGTTGAGGGTGATTTCGGGGGATCCTGATGAAGCGGTGGCGGACGTATCAACTCTTCCGACAAAAATATGAAAAGTTCTGGTCAACAGTCAGAATCCAGAACTATGCATAAAAAATTGTTAAAATCTATTTGTTCCGTTGAGTTAATTAAATTAAAATCAAATTAAGACCCCTTATCTATTTTTGTTTGAACTTTGAACATTTCAGATTTTTATAATTTATTTAAATATTAATTTTTCTATGAGTTGGGAGGCTTACAAGCTTTTAGGTTGAGGTAAGTAAAGACGCACTATATTTTGACTCGTTTTATAGGAATTTTTAGAATTTTAAAATTATTTTTAAGATTAAAAAATCATTTTTCAACATATTTGAATAATTTTTTGAAAGTGTTTTAACGAGAAATATTCGAAATATTTTTCAACTATTTAAAATCTTCTTTATTTCTTGTGTGACTCGAATGCGGAGCAATTTCCATTGTAACGTAGGAAGGGCGCATAAACAAAATCATACTTCCAAAAGAAAACTCTTTTGAGAAATATAGCCTTTAACTTTGTATTCGACTCAAATCATATGCTTAAATGAGTTAATTCATTTCTACAATTAAAAAATATAAATTGATCATTTAAATGTAATGTCATGAGAGTGAGTAAAAACTATTACCCTATATTGATCATAAGATTAGTACAACTACTTCAGATATTATCGAACAACGAATATCAAAAAATGTAACACCGATTACAATCTAAAGACCAATCGCTAGAGTTTCAAACTAAATCAAAACATGATTGTGCAATGTAAACATTATCTTGTATACGTGTGTTTTAATCCTTCGAATAATGCTATCCATATGCGGCCGTAAATCCTCAAAGATTTTCCTATTCCTAGCTATCCATATTTGGTAGACGGTACATGCAAGAGCAATCCTTTTTGCTTTGCTTTGCTAAAATGTCCCGCGTGCCTCCTTTTTAATCTATGTTAATGCGCTGTCAATAGCAGTCATTGAGTGTGTAATCCCCAGCCATGCTCTAACGTGGCCCCAAATGGATGAACTAAATGAACATTGGAAGAATAAGTGCTAGCCAGATTCCTCATGTGATCCACAGAATACACAATTCATGTTGATATTATGGTGCAATAGTTTGTCTTTGGCTAAGAGCTTTGATTGGGCACTTAACCACAAGATGAATGAATGTTTAGGAGCAATGCAAGGACTCCAAACATCCCCAACCCATGCCTTCTTTGTTCCCCGTCAGTCCGAAGAAATCATATGCATGTGAGCTGCTCAATTTACCTCCAACAACCCACTTCGATAATCTGTCCAAAGCAGCTTGAGCAGTTCCTTCAGGCTGGCCAATTCTGTCCCTAATTTCCAGCAATTTTCTAAGCAACAGGGAATCACTTTTTCTTGATGAAAAGTCCTAGATTGTTGTCCCTTGCAAGTAAACATGATTGATCCAGCGAACCCAAAGTGAATCCTTCTTGTTATGGATGTTCCAAAGTGATTTTGCAAGCAAGGTAGAATTCCAGCATGTCTCTAAATCCAAGGCCTCCTTCACTTTTTGGAAGGCAAAAATTTGTCCATACTATCAATGACTTTATAGATCTCCAAAGAAAGTTTCGGCAAAGTGTAATAATTCTCGAAGTAACCGTACTTGGAATCGAAAAGATAGACAACCAAAAACATTCAACACCATGAAGCACGGATCTCACAAGTTCAGCTCTCCCTGCATAGGACATCGGTGAGCTTGTCCATGAACAAATCAAATGTATGCTGAAACTTTGTCTATACATTGATCGTAAGAGCCGACATTGAGTTTTCTTGCTACAAGTGGAATGTCCAAGTAATGAAATGGCATTGAACCTTCGGTATGTTCATTAACTCTTGGATGTCCTCCAACTCTTGCCCACAAATTCCGACTGTATATAGGCTAGATTTGGCAGTATTCATCTTTAGTTCCGAAGTATTCCTAAAGTGAGATAGACAGTCCATCAAGATTCACACTGAAATTATATCTCTTTTAACATAAAGCATCAAGTCATCCGCAAATGCCAAGTGCGTAATCTTTAGGGGACCACATTTTGAATGATAGCTGACTATTACCGTTTGTTACTTCTATTAAAATGATTGGGAAGAGAGAGCAACAAATAAGGTGGTGGGAGCTCAAAGAGAAGCCTAAAACCGTGATGAACGACCCAATAAGCAGTTAGAAGATAACATATGGAATGGAGTTCATGTAGAGCGCTTTTCCTACCTCTTTGTATTCTCTAGGTAATAATGTTTGTCTGCTTATACCATTGATTATTACTGACACTTTTTTTTTTTTTTAATCTCTAAACTGGGGTGGTAATCACATTGGGACTACATAGCATTATTCTTTAATTATTTTAGTTGCTTTCAAGCGTAAAAGTGTGGAAAGAGATTTTTACTCTTCTTAAAATTGGTAAAATGAAAGTCAGGAGTTGACTAACGGATTTTTGGATGATTTCCATCCATGGATCCACGCACTGCACATTTATGTAAAGGCAGGGACTGCATTGTTAAAAATTAAACGTTTGGAATCCATTGGTACTTTTTGAAAAGATTAGGGACTCATATTACAATTTTCCCTTTGATTTTATATAAAATAAAACAATCCTCATTTTCCTAAATTTTGTTAACGTAACTTTTAAACATATACTTCATAAACTATAAATTAATTTGACAAAAAACATTTTGCAAACAACAAGAATTTTGAAATTTGAATTTCAAATTTAGCAAATTTTTTGAACTTGACACCTTTAAATTTTGTCGTATTTCACCCACCGGCACTCCCTCCAATAAGGTTGTGTCGGGTGTCCATTATGGACACCCTGATGTACACCTTAATGTACAAGAAGCACAACCCTTTCAATATTCATGGTAATAGAACTTGTTCAACCCTCAAGTGAAACCCTAATTCCAAGACAAGCTAGATTTTATTAGACATAAACTCACCCGTAATTCAATCTTAATTCCAAGACTCCCAATAGTTTTGTGTGTCCTCCTTAAATTGTAAATTACGATCACAAACACGGTATTCGATCATGTGAGATGATTGCTGGCAATAAGTCAAAGTCGAGGTACTAATTTAAATAATAATGATGATGATGATGAAGCGAACTATCAATTTCGCCGCTCGTCATTGATCTCCTTTATCTGATGACACTTTCCTCTACAAAATGACTGAAAAATCAGCTATGGATCTTTACAAAAGATTTCTATTTTATACTTTTGCCGCCTCACCACAAACCCTTCGCAATTCCCTATCCTATTATTATACAATTTCTTTTTCCATAATGTGCATCATATTGTCTGCCCTTTGCAGACACTGATAATGATACATCTCCAACTCATGACACTTTCACAGACAAATTGGGCCTTAAGCCCAAAAAGTCTGGGCCCATCTTAGTAATGGGCAACGCAAATAAGAGCAGATTTATCGCAATCAATTCTAACGGCCCATAGCACCGCCCCCTACACCTATCAGAACGTGACCCACCTAGAGAACCACGCCTAATGCCGCCGTGGGCCCCACGCGTATTTGAGTTGTAACGTATGCATATCGTGTGGTACTTACGTCTGCCTTTGCATCATTACGTGGCGGTGGCGAGATTTTTTCAATTATAGGGAATACTTTTTAAATTATTTGAAATTTAAACATTTGGTATTAAACATTTGGTATTAAAAATCACAATAGATTCGATGTGCGATTTTTGATTTGATTGATGTGCAAATCCTGTTCATATTTGAAGATTAAAATGAAATATCGATAAAAATTATTTGAAATTTTGATGGATAATCTACTACACCCTTCAAACGAGTAAATGATATGAACTCTCAATCAGGGTCGGTCCTCAGAATTATAAAACCCTAGACGATAAATTGTTACGTTACTTTTAAATATAAATAAAATGAACACTTTTAAAATAAATAACTTATTTTTAATTTTCATACAAATTAATTTATAAATTTTAAAGAAACTTTATTAGCTTAGCAAAAAAATTATAGGGAATACTTTTTAAAATTTTTTTTTCTTTTTTTTTTTTGCATGGACTTTTTTCTAGATTTTGGTAGATAGAAAAAAAAAAGATATAGCACTAGGTAATAATTTAATTGTATGTCCATTTTATTCCTTAAATCGAAAATGTAAGTAAGTTAAGTGTTCAAGTATTTTGGGCTTCTTATTTAGTCTCTTTTTATTATTTTGTTGTTGCTTTTTAAAGAACTAAATGGTCCAACTCAAAGAAATATAAAGGAAAACTTTTATTAGGTTATTGAATTTTT